>NDXB01015671.1:15775-36146 GCA_002631895.1 Agapornis roseicollis | reverse complement strand
TATTTATGTTTTTATATATATTTTTTTTTTTTTTTTTTTTTTTTTTTTTTTTTTTTTTTTTTTTTTAATAAAGTGGGTTTGTTACATTAGTTAGGTCCTTAACAACACAAGCATAATCTAAGGGGACGACTTTGTAATAACAATACAGGCCCCTAACACAATTTGGGCTCTACTTCCTTGCTGAGATGGAGCCTGATACCTTTCAGGGTGCTGCATTAAGAGCTGAGCTGCTTCATTGAGGGACCAGGAGCATGGAGTACACAGTGCTTCCTTAGCAAGCAGCAAATCCAACAAAATCTACTAGTAATACATTGACTCATATGGTGCCATCACACGAGGAACTGGTGTTCCAGAGATTTTGTGTGATTAAGCTGGTTATTTGCCCTAAATCCCTGCAAAGCCTATCCTGCTAAAAATTGTCAAACACAAGAGGATAGTTCAGAGGGAATGGGATCAAGAGGGACAATTAGCTTTCAGTGACCAAATCTAATCCACATACATTTTCAACTACTACTCATTAAAAAGATACAGGGCCAAATTCTCTAAAATGTGCAATTCAGGATGTAGTTTTGGCCTCCAAGATGGATGTCAGTGGACACCTTAGATCTTCTGCTTGGTGTGATGCTGGATAATCACTGACCCCCACACATACGCAGTTCTTGCCAAGCAGAGGCAAGACAATGCTGGTACACCACCTTTGGTGGTTACCTTTGGCTGTACATCTAGAATAGGATGTGGACTACAGTAATTCTGCTTTTGTTACAGTGATGTCCAAAGGACTAAAAATGAAATAGATTTTGAACTTTGCATATTTTTGGACAATTTTGCTCATCAAAAACAACACCTGAAAATTTTCCCTCCTGTCTCTATTTCCTGCTTCTGAGATTTTTCTTGGATTGAAATGGCCTTAGGTGTCCTACACATTTGTTTGAAACTTTTGTTTTCAAGGATGCACCTAATAGTGTCATTATTTAGTGTTGTATGTCTTAAGAGAATATTCAGAAGTTTAAAACTGAAAATTGAGCGTAATGAAAGCCACTATAGAGCAGATGCTAAGCTTGAAGTGCTCTTAGGAATACATATACCACATTTTAATTTCAACTCCTATTATTATACTAACTAGTCACAAAATGGCTTCCTATTTATGCAATATGTTATCTGTAATGTCACTTAAATTGAATAGATGAGTGCCTTCTAATAATGTATGTTTACTTCATGAACTTGTGGGCAATTACATTGTAATTATGTCTTTTGTAGGTCCTTTTTTGCTGACACATAGTGCACCAGTGCATTTTAAGTGTAATTGCAGTTCTCCCTACCATTTAGGAAAGCTGAACATTGTTAAAGGTTTGTAAATTACCTACATTTAGACCATAGGCAACTAGGCAAATTAAATGGCAGTGTCAGTACTATTACAATGTAAATTGGTGTCAAGCATAATTCAAGGTAGCAGCATTTTTACAGAAGAATAATGTTTACATAGCACCTTAAGAAAGGCAACAGAAACACAGATACTCCCAAATTTGCAAAACTGTATATTTTTGATAACTGAAAAACACATACAACATGTAGTGTATGGAACTATGAACTGTTCAAAGAAGCAAATATTTATACCTACACACCAGGCTACACAATCGTCTTATAGAAAATAAAGGCATGCCTAAATGCCAGTCTATCAGAATGTCATTCTTCCTGTTCCTCAGGAATAGTGCTTCATCAGAGAAGCAAGAAAAAATATTCCCAGCAGCCTGTAATACCTGAGGGGGAGGGAGACATACAGACCATCCTTGCAGTGAAAACTGGATATTGCCTATTCCATCCTTGTAAGACCATGTACTTGCCGGCAAGAAGGAAAGAAGATACTAACTCATTGATGATGCTTATTCCTCCCTCTTTCCTTAGGATGAAGGTATAGCACTGTAGTGACTTGCAGGACTACGGTGCAGGAGGATAACTGTGTGTCGCCACCACAATTTTAGCTTCGCAGCTTATCCATGGAGTATATCCTCAGGTAAAATCAAGTTTGGGTCTACAGTGATATTTGACCTGATCCTTGCAGCAGGATGAACTTTTAAGCCTAGTGAAGAGAAAGAAATTCTTTATCCCTACCCTTATTCCTGCTGAGCAGTGAGTTAAATCCCCCAGGTGATGTGAAAAGCACAGAAAGAAAGAAACCATCTCCTGTCATTAGCATGAGGCCATATCTTCTACAGCTGGGACGCTGGGACTATTGGATTGGGGCACAGAATACTAAAATTAGGTTAACATGTTTTCAGTGTGATGGTTTAAACCTGTCCTCTGTGTGCTGCATCATTATCCACCTCAACACCTGGATCACAAGATTGCATTTCACTTTCATTTTTTATCCACTTTGATGGTAAACCAGAAATTTCCAAGCAGAGAATATTTTCATTTGCCCGATATTTGCAATGATTCATGAAGCACAGTTACAAAAATACAACTTTACTACAGACTTTATATATTTGTGTTGTTTTCAAGAATCAAAACTTGGAGAGTTGATTGTGTTCTTACTATAGGTACTTGAACTATTGTGTGCATGGACATGTCAAAACAGAATTTTTTTTAAAGTAGATTTATGTCTCCCTATGGGGCTTAGGGTATAGTGATTATTATACACTGAGAAATGTGCATTTAGATTACAAAACCAATGTCTCACAGAGGTGACCACTCTAGGAAGACCAGCAACATCACTTAAGTAAATTAATTTTGAAGTACTGTCCTGCCACTTCATGCCTCTAGGCCAATCACTCACTGATAGAGACATCCTAGTTTTGGATTAAACCAGCTCAACCATGCAAACTGTAGCACTGCATGGGAATGAGCATCTGGGATTGACAGCTCACAGATCTTGGCAATAGAGGCCGCAAGTCCAATGACATAATTTCTATTTAAAGCAAAATCCTAGTGGCATTTTGGTAAAATTCAATCTTCAGTAAATATTTACAAGAATAATATCCAGGGGGATGGATGCTGATCTCACTTGCCTTCCTTGCAACTTCAATTAGCAACGGACTTATATCGGTGCAAATCAGAATCCTATTCTATAGCTAAATGCAAAAATCAGTGAGACAAAATGGAAACAATCACATTTCCAGGCCCAGCAAGCATGTGCACAGTAAGCTGTTGCTCATTTTATCCATTTTGAGTTGCCAGGGATTTTGAATTCCTCTTTCTATTGGTGTTTCTAACTAAAAGTGAGAAATGCAAAATATACAGTATGAAACCAAACCAGTGGGTGGCTGGTAGCTGTTTCCCCATGATTAGCTGGTCAGAAAAAGGCTTGCAGACTAGTGGCACAAAAGGGAACATGAAGATTTTAGTTGTGTCTGGCCTTAAAAAGGGCAGCATGGAAAAGACACAACATCCAGTCACCTTTTCTTCTTTTTGTTTTCTAAATGCATGATAACCAGTATACAGGACATACTGCTTAAATTAAAAGCTCCTTACTACAGCTACTAGAGCTTTACTAGAAGCTTTCTATGCAACCTGCTGAGATGACTCAGCCATCTTCAGCACTATCTCTAGTAACTTCTGTTTAACTGGAATACACCTACTCAGGTTATAATTTAAAGAAGTCAATTGAAGGTTGAAGTCTGATGATTTTCACAGGCGCAATAGTCTCATGTTCACAGGCCCCCTCATACTTCTCCTACACCACTTTTGTTTTCACCTTTTTACACTGAACACAAAAAGGTTTTTAGTAAACATCAGTGCTAAGTGCTAGTCCATTAAAAAGGACATAAATTATTCAACTACTGCAATTATTGCAAAAATGTAACTTTTAATTTGGGGAGAAAAAAACCCTTAATTGCTACATTCAGTAACTATTCTTCCATACTCACAATGGACTTGGAAGGGAACAGCAAAAAGTGAGGAATCCTGTTGCCAAACACATCCCCTAAATTACCAGTTTTTCTACAGAGCTTTCTACTTTAATGCAGTTAAGAGGAATAGCTTATCACTAATGATCTGGAAATACAGATCACATATATCCTCAACTCAAAGTTGAACAGTAACCCAAGTTTTCAAAGCCATGCTGTATCTTCTTCCTCTAATATATATACAGATTTTTCAAAAAGTAAAATTAATAACACAAAAATACCATGCCAAGCGCAATGGTTTCCCTACAAACTCTATCACCTGTTTATCTCTCACCCTTAGTACTAACACTAAATTGGGCCTCATGAATTATTTATGAGGGGCCCTTTAATGGGATCATTTTTCCTAGCTAGCACTGACACTAATGCTAAGAAAAATCTCTTGACATTAATCTTGGGTTGAGGAAAGCTCCAAATACCTAGCTTCCTTCTGAATGTTCCCTTTCCTCCTATTTAACACATTGCAAAAACCAGTCATTCTGCAGCTCTGTTATGCATGAGTGTGGGCATGGGAGGGGAGAGGGAATTTGTAGCATCAGGATGTTCACACTGGGAACTCTGAGGTCTGGTCCAGCTCACATTAAATTTAAATGAAAGTTTCGCATTGCCAGTCCAGGATAGCTGAATCAAGTCCCAAGCCCTACTCTCTTTTCACATATGCATAATCTCTCTGAAAGAAATGGGAATATCTGTTTGAAAAGACAAGCAAGCTATGAATTTCTAATGACATTATTTTAGTTAAACTGTCTAGAATTGATTAAATCTCCCTTTTTTCCCTGTTTGTAGCTATTCTGATGAAATTACTCAGGATGTTTTCCAGGGCTGATTAGAAGAGTAATGGGCTCTGGTCTTGCAATTGCAAATATGACCATTGATAGAACATAAGGAGCCTGGCATACCCTAAAACCAGAGTTGTTTTTAATTTATGCACAAAGATGACTCCTGCAAAATATTATCCAAATTAAAATCCCTCACCTAAAGAAAAAATCTCTTTAAGATGTCCTGATATAAAAAAGACGGCATCTTAGAGAACAGTAAATTTCAGTCTAAAACATAGCTTGTTCGCTAGTGCTGTGATAGCTCCCCCCCCCCGGCAGCATACACACTCTTTTGGTCATAGTGATGAAACTGACTTTCCTCATTTTTCTAAAATAAAATACCTAAAAAGCAATGCATTTATTTTTTCAGTTGTAGCTTTTTGACATCTATAATGGTTTTGTGTCTAAATCTGACAACATTTGTAACAAACTGAAGTGACTGTACCATTGGAATGTGTCCTGGAGGCTTTTTCTGTCAGAGGAGATGACAGTAACTTTTCCCATGCAGATTAAGCTGGTGTTTACAGATTTGCCCTGGGTGTGCATTTTTATCCAGCTGTGATCGAGTAACACTGCCTGATGAGTGCCAGACAGATCTCCTGATAAAAAGGGCTTACATGCCCATCACTTCCGCACAGAATATGGTTCCAATCTGGACACCACAGCAAAGATCAGTTAGTATTTTATTTTATTTTATTTTATTTTATTTTATTTTATTTTATTTTATTTTATTTTATTTTATTATACTAAGGCAGAGTACTCACATTAGAATGCAAAAAAAGTAATAATTTAAAAATCTCCTTGCCATTTTACAGAAAACTGAAGCACTGTGGATTTTAAAATATTTTTGTTCAGGCTTTCAGTTCCCTACACTGAGCCCTAAGGATTTTAAAACAATAAGCAGCAGGATGGATAGTTTCACAATTTAGAATTTAAGAATTCTTTAATTCTTTTTTCCCTCTGCTGAATATCTTTACCTTGCATGCTGTAATAATCTGTGATATGGCAAAATATAGCTTCAGTAACATAAGTATTTCTTCCCTTAATGAAAGTGTATAAGGTCAAGAGATTGTTAGCCTTTGTGGGACCTGAAGCTATAGACATTATAGAGATATTCTAAAAGTAGCAGTAGTTGTATATTGCTTTCCCTGAACTCCTGGCTGTTCAAGCTGGGATGGAAGAAGTTTTGCTTCCTTTGGAGCCTCTAACTCATGAAATCATACCATCCTTTGAATTTGAACATAAAACATATTTCTAAATACTAGCAATATGAACATTGCCTAAAGTACGAGTGACTTATTTCATAGCCATTGTGTGGCTTGAAGATGTTACTAAAAACACAGTGATATGCCAAAGTAACATCTGTAAAAGGAATGCTTAAACTAATGGATTAGATTCTGCTTTTTATCAGCATTTGAATTGGTGTTGGAAACCAATTGATCAATATTTATACCAGTCTATGTGAAAACAATACTTGCAAACAGTTTTCTGTTTGCTTAAAAATGCCACACAATTTGTAGACTTTTCCTGCTCTCATTCCATTTCCACTATAGGCAAGTATGAAAAAACTCACCCTCTACCCTTTGCAACAGGCAGCTCTGTGTCATCTAATTATCCTAACAAGCAATAGGACAAGAGGTAATGGCCTCAAGCTGCACCAGGGGAGGTTTAGTTCAGATATTAGGAAAAATTTATTCACAGAGATGGTAATCAGGTATTGGAAAAGGCTTCCCAGGGCAGTGGTGGAATAACTGTCCCTGGAAGTGTTCAAAACCGTGTAGATGATGCCCTCGGTGATACGGTTTACTGGTGATCTTGGCAGTGCTGGGGTAATGGTTAGAATTGATGATCTTACAGGTTTTTTCTAGCCTAGTTGATTGTATGATTCCATCCCTATAAATTACAAGGCAGCTTTTTCCAAAAGCTAGCAGTGAGGAAATACACATTACAGAATATTAATATTATTATTATTAATAACAATCACCATAACAAAATAAATGTTTTCTATAAGTAGCTGGTGTAGTTAATTTCTATTGGCTGTACAACTTATATTTGCACTGACGGCATTGAGTTTGCAGAAAACAGAGTGGAAAAAATTATTGCAGAATCTGATGCATATAATCAGTATTGCCTGCAGAGTGTTTTTATTCTTTTCTGACTGTATTCATCAAAGCATGAACTGGTGAGGTACTGGCTTTTACAAAATCCTTGGAAGCATGTCAGGTCCAGGGACCAGTGAATTACAGAAAACCTTTCACCTCTGTCTCAGTGGTTTAAATATGGACAGGTCTTTGGTGGCTGAAAGTCATAACTATGTGATGGTTTTCTGGTGACTTACTTACACAGAACATGTTGGTGGGTTTATCCAGATTCAGCTGGCAGATGTCCAAGTCACAAAAAACACCACTACAATTTGCCCTCTTGTTGGTAGAAAAGCCAAGGAATAAATAGGCATGCCTCCCCTTCCCTCCAACCATTACTTTCATTCAGCTAGCCCGCTATTAGAGAGGAATCTGCACTTGGAATCTGCAAGAACAGAGAATAAAAAACAATTTTAATCACTGCCGAATTCACACATTACAATATATGCAGTAGGCCATGCAAGTTTTAAGTTGATTTTTGAAAGGTATGGTTTGAAGCCAAACCATTCCAAGGAGTTGAGAAGAAGCTTGTAGCCTCCCAAATGATTTTCCTACCTGTACAGAAGAAAAGTGCTACTAGTAATCCTATATATATAAGCAGTCAGCCCTGAAGGCCACTGGCTAAAAATTAAGTCCCTGGCTCTTCTGCCATCACTAAGCCACTTCTGGGATTCCTTCTCTTCTTTGAAGGGTGCAGAACAAACATAGCACAGGAATGGGAGAGGTTCTCTGCAGCGCATCTGTACCCATTTGTATCCCCATTCATGTTAAAATGTAGATGAATATTTTGGAGCCATTTTCTCAGCTGATGTAATACACTGAACTCAATTCATGACAGATTTAGGTCTGAAAAATAGTTATGTAGTTATGTGTTACGACCTGATTGACCTCAAAATCCACCAATTATAGCTGATCAGACGTGTCGTTCACCTAAGGATCTGGTCCAGAATTTTTTTTTTTTTTTTTTTAAGTGGCAGGAGAAGTACAGAACATATATTTAATTCATTTATTTCTTCATCTATTTCAATGAACATTGGATTTTATCCTTTTGTGCACAAAAACAAGAGCTTTGTATAGTACTTATTGATTTAGAAGAATTTTCTGTACTATTTAATTTTTATTTGCTAGGGAAGTTTTTTCAGCAGTCACCTGCCTGTTCATTTAGCCAGGGGCTTGTATGAGCTTTGCACTTCTTAAAATCCTTTTCACCTGCATATACACTAGTTGACAGCTCTCTGTTCTTCACTGCACTGACAAATAAACCAGGAATCCCTATACTCATTTCATTATAAACATTTGATAAGTATCCCATAAAGATTACTTCTGAACACAACAGACAAGGCTAAATACGAGCTGCTTTTCCCTGTGATGAAAGGCCAGTGTCTGGTCACATGAGCCATCCAGGCCTTAAAATAGCTTAAAAAAATTAGTTATAATCTCTTTATTGTGTGACTTCACGGCATGGTAGTACTGCCCTTAAATAAAACTTGCATAAAAATGGTTAGTACAGCTGGTCTGAAAATGTGCTTGAAGTTTAGAATCACATATCATTGTTTACACAGATGATTATTTGGGATAGACTTCAATAGAATCTGACTTTACTAGCAAAGGAGAAGGCTTTGGCAATAGCATAGGGTGATCAGCAACAGTAACTCATATTTTCCAACTGAGATCAATGTGGACTTTAATCCATTAGTGCAAATCTAAATATCACCAGACAGATATGAATAGATGACAGTGAAAATGTGAGGAAGAAAAGTCTGGAGTAGTCAGATTTAAGAGAGTTATTTCATATTCCAACGTATTCATTTTAGTACTCTACAGGAAAGCAGCCTGTTTCTAGATTTTCAATTAGCATACCCTAGATATGAACTGAAAACCCTTCTTTTCTGCTAGCACAGATGCTTTTTGTTCACCCATTTTGAGCCTGTGTTCACAGAATTGGAGTTTTACAAAATTCTTGGAAGCATGTTAGCAATACATCTGTTTGAAATGTCAAGGAATGGGTTTGTTTAGAATAGAAAGTTACCAATAATCACACCAAGCCATTTAGATGCCAATTTAGATATTTAAATACTAATGCCAGGCTGGGGAATGGGAGAGGAAAACCCCAAAACAATGAAAACATCACCCAGACTGAAAAAGCTCCCAGGTCTGAGCCTATTAAATTAAACTAAAAATAAAGATGACGGCAGTATCTGCAAGCAATTTGGGTGGTCAAAAAACAATAGTGCCCTCTGGTTTGAAAACAGTGTTTAGTGTTTGCACTCTTCTTACTTGTCACAATAAATTTGGACAGAGTTCCTATTTCCTGAATTGACTGAAGCTTTTCATTCTTTAAATTTCTAATGTGTTATGTCACATCTTATTGTATTTCACGGTGTCACATTGCATTATTTTGCATCATTGTCTCAGAAGTTGATGAAACACAACACAACAGCACATGACAAAAAGGAATAAGCTGTTGATTACACAGACTAAATGTTGTAATTCAATATTTGTCAGATGCAGTAATGATCGCAAATAATCTCAGCCTTTTAATACTTGTAACTTCTCAATCAGTTAGTGAGAAACCTGTCCAATTTACTCATTTACCATAAAGAAAGGACCCTCTCCTGGAAAACACAGGGTTGTCTCTATTTACTCAGCATCAGAGTATGCTGCTGCTTCTTTTCAACCTCTGCATTGCTAGTTTATAATGATTAGAATGAGATTTGAGACATACTACAGTAAAGGATTTCTCAAAATGCAATAATAAGAGTATCCATTTGAGACAGCATTAAAGACATAATATGACTGTTTTGATTTTACAACACAAATACAGTACATATCCTTGGGACTATTTCCATTCATTATGATTAAGCCATGTCACTCAACAGAGAAAGGCTTCTCTGCTCTCTCCACCCCCAGTTATTCTTCTTGTTAGCAATGCCATAAAACTGAGGAATTATAACCTAACAATTGTGTCTAGTTAAGAAAAGAGAATGTTTAAATTCTGAGAAATGAACCAACTTACTGTTATAAAATATGAGAGTCTGTAGTCTGCACAGAAAAAAACCCCACCCTATCAATATTGCAAATGTAACTCTTTCCTGAGAAGTAACTGCATGAATGTAAGAACTTAATAGCAATGGGTCACCATGAAAATTGCTTGGTCTGTGTCCTGAGAAAACTTCAAATTTGGAAAGTACTCAAGGAACTTCCAAGAATGTGTACCAGTATACAAAATGGAAACAAAGGGACAAAAATCAGTCTTTCAATGTCTTTCAATGAAGTTGTTCTTAATTCTGAGCACCTCTTTTATTTGACTGAATGTGACTCAAACTGTTTATTTTCTGAACTACTTTATTCTGATTTTTTTTTCTGCAATACAACAAATTTGTTGTAAAGAAACAGCAGTTTTATTTCTGTTTCATTCTGTTGTTCTGGTCATTGTAAGACATGGGCTGTTGTTGTTTGCCTCTCAGGAAAGAGAATAGATAAAGATACATAATATTTGTGTTATATTAAGAAAGTTATGTTATAAAATATATCCAGCAGTAAAACCAAGAATTTGCCAGAAAATATAATAAGCCAAGCAGAGGGCTATGTAGCTGCCTGAAAAATAGGGCACAGGGCTGACCATGAGTCATCAAGTTTAAGCATGTGCCAGCACATGAATCACATCACGTAAGCCCAGTTAATAAGTCTGTCTGGGTCTGTCCTTCCACACTCATGTACTTATGGCTCTGGTGTCTAGAAAACTTTTCTCTTTTTCTTGTCCAAATGTATTCATAGCCACTTTATGTCCGTTTGTTCTCATGACAAAATCATCATGTGAATTCAAAAGTTTTTCTTCCTTTTCTATTTACCTCATCATACACTCATAGACAGCAATGGTTCCCCTCTGAACCTCTGTTTTGCTGGGCATAACTTCTTTTCAGACAGGCCATCCTTTCCTCTGATCACCATAGCAGTCACTTTTTGCACCTGTTTGAAAAAAGAACCAACACATTTGCACCCCAAGCACAGGGATTCAGAATTTTAGGTGATACCTAACAGGGACCTTGGTCAATGGCATGATTACTTTCCTTGCTTCATTAAAAATACTTTCCTTGATATATCTCTAAATTGCATTTTCTTTTTTTGTGGTCTGAGTACACTAGTAATTCAACTAGTAATTCATGATAAACCTGTAATTGATTGCTACAACTAGGTGTTTTTTCTCTCTGTCATTTTCCACTGATGAGCCTATAGTTCATAGCAGATACTTTTCATTAGTCCATAAGTGCATGACCTTAAATTCCATTCCATTTCTATTATCTCAGTTTTCAAGGTCATTTAATTTTTCCTGTATAGTATTTCAATCCTCCTCTGTATTCACAACATCTCCCAGTTTTGTATCATCAGTAAATTAATTAGTATACTCCTACTTTTTCTGCCTAGGTCATTAAGGAAAATATTAAATAAAATTAATCCCCAGACCAATCCTAAAGGAACTCTACTAGTAACTTTTCTCCAGGGAGAGAGAGAAATCCTTTTAACATAACTCAGTCTTGTCTCCTGTTCAGTCACTTCTTTACTTATAGTCCTGATACTTCTCCTTATCTTTTCCAATTTAACTAAGAATTCCCCATGTAGTAATGTATAAAACTCTTCAGTGAAGAGCAGAAAGGTTGAATCTACTGCATTTGCTTTATCTCAAAAATCAAGTTGTCATTAAAACAAAGGGGGTGAGATAACAAGTTTATCTGCATGATTTTTTTAAACATATATTAATGTTTCACTTAATCCCGTTTTTCCTTTCTGATTTTTTTTTTTTTGTCTCACAGTCTTCATTTAGTTTTTTGGTCACAGCTAGACCATCTTTAATTTCTATCCTATCCTCAGTGCACAGTGATTTTCTTGGTTATTTGCCCCTTATACAACTGAAAAAGCTTTTCCCATCTGTTTAATTTGGTTTGCAAGGTCTGACTCTGTTCAACTTTTGCTAATCCTGTATATCACTATGCTTATGAAGTGCCAAGAGGTACTTTTGCTGAACTATCCTTCCCCCACCTCAATTCCTTGTCAGGCTTTTATTATTTCTTGTATAATGTCTGATGTTGTAATTAATTTATCTGTTAAGGCATGTTAGTCCTCCTGCTTTGAGGCACATCACCTTATTGGTTCAGTAATTACCTAGTAAAGAAATAACATGAATGAAAAATAACTGGACCTTCACATTAGTGTAATTCATTTGCTTGTTGAGGCTGGGCAAAAAGGTCTTCCACAAAAATAAAATAAAGCATAGACTTTATCATATATTTAAGGGACTGTCCTTCCTAGTTAAGGGCATTCTTGGTGCTCCTTAGCACTTGTCCCAGTATAGTCTCTCTGCTTCTTTATAGTACCAAACTGTTCAATTTTACCTGCTATAACTAATTCATAGTTCACTGTAACCTTGCTGTATCTTGCTACCATATTGTGCTTCCATTGCTCCTAGGTTTTCACAGATTGAAAACCAGCAACCCAGCAAAAACCAATTGCCAAACATGGTAAAGACCTTGTCAGCAGGCAATGTTGCTGCATCACTGGCAGCAGTTATGGTGGCAGCTGTCCCAGTGTCCACCCAAAACTCTATGGAGGGAGATCTAGATTCACTGCTGTGGGGATCAAAGCACAATCACTAGATCATTGGTTATGACTTTGATTCATCTTTCTCTTGTTCAGGAAATTTACTTTATACCCATATCAATCTATATTAAATGTGTATATATATGTGTGTGTGTATACATGTACATAAATGTACAGTTATTTGCAAATTTAAAGCACGTTAACTGACATTTATTAGTAAGGACATCAACAGATATTACAGTAGAAATCAGTCTTGATTATCCTAGGAAATGCTCATATAAAATATAAGGAGCTTACTTTATTGATTTTGTTGTTTATGATTCAGATTAGGATTTTGGATGTAACACAACCTTGAACTGTAATAATTTCTAAGCTGAACACTGTTCATGTGTACTCTGTGGCTAAAAGTTGTCAGTTGTTGCTTGTCATTGCAAAGAGCAACACAATTACCTGAACAGGCAAAAGCTCAGACCAATCCCAGATGGCAGAAAGCATCTAGCAGGCATGTTGGAGAATGAACACTTCTCATAGCTTTCCTAGTAGCATTTGATTTGACATGAATCCTGCAGAATTCACTCTGTGAAGCAGATTGCAGAGATGCTTCTTCCAGTGCATTCTGGAATACACCAGAATTGGGCATAACTGCTTTATGTGAGTACGAAAAGGCTGTGGAATACCTGAAGAGGGTCAAGCACAAAATTTCAGAGCAGTGTGGAAGTGTTTTTGCATGAGAGTTTGGGGTAGCCAACCAGAAATAGAAGTTACAGAAACAACCACTTGTAGGTGTGGTCATTAAAATCCATGAAGATTTTCATCTTTGAAATTGTTTTTCCTGTGTTTCTATTTCTCTCCATAGTGGTGTTATCCCTACACTCTTAATTAATCCCTGCATGTTTGAGCTCTGGATGTGCACCTACCATTCCCCAGAATTTCACTGACTCAACTGCTGCCCTGAAAGGTTGTGTAAAATTTCTGTAACTTCTCAAAAACTGTTCTCTTTCAGGAGTATCTGTATTTCAGTGATGATTTCAGGTTTTCTTCTGCAGCCACAATTGTCAGTGTAAGATGCATTACATATGTTCTGTAATTCAAAGTTAATATAGCCAAATATGAGAAAATATAATTTTTTGGGGGAGCTCCTGAAGAGTCCATTTATTTATCTCAGCTTATTCTTATTTTTAAAAAATTATTTTTTGCTTTCAATGGAATACATATGGAAGAAGAGACACTGAATATTTACTCCATGGTCTTAAATTACAGAGAAGCCAGTGGTTAAGGTGGGTGATCTCAATAGTAAAAAGGCAGAATCGGTCATGGTGGCTAGATCAAATTTTCCATAACTATGTTTTTGACTCCAGCATTAGTGACTGGCTACAGAAAAGCAGAGACTCACTCATAAGGTGATTTTTTTTCTGCAGTTTCTCCTCCTGCACTCTGGATTACTGATTTACATATTTACTAAGCTTGGTGTTGCCTTCAGGTCTTATTTAAGAACTACTGAAGAACAAAAACTACATGATTGGCCTTACTGCTTTTTCAGCCCACCTGTACTTTTTCTGTAGAAGTGAAGTCCAAAACTGGCAGCATTTTCTCCATTTAAAACCTGCAAAGCTAATTTGCTGTGGGAGCCTTGCATCTCATATTATGAGAAATAGCTCATGATGATTCTCTGTGCACATTCTGATATAATTAATATTTTTTTCATAGTTTTCTGTCTTGTCCCTCTTCTGACAATTCTTTTGCGAGATGAAGAGTCTTAATCTACTCAAGCTCATACGAAAGCAGTTACATTTTCCCCGTGCCCCCTGTAATCCTTTCCCAGTTCTCCTTTACCTTTTCAGAGGTGTGAAGATCAATACTGAAAACAGTATTCATGATGTGATTTTATAGCAGGTTTATGCAGGAACACACTTTTGTTTGTTGGGGTTTTTTTGTTTGTTTGTTTGGTTTGGTTTGATTTGGCTTGGTTTGTTTTTTGCTAATAATTCTTAACAATCAATTATCAGTTTTGACCATTACTGATGTTTTCAGAGAATCCTACACATTGACTCCAAGACCTCCTACCTGAATGTTTTGCAAGCCATTTTTGCACAAACCTGAGGTAATTTTTCTGCATAAGTATTATGACATATTAACAGGCACTGAGGATGGGATTTAGTTTCCTGAACATAGGCATCTAATGTCATAGCCAAAGACAGGCTGTCTGATTTCTGCTACCATCACATAGATATTTCAAGTATCATCTCAGATGACTCTAGATGTCTATCTTCAAGAAACTGCAACACACCCTGAATGTCTTATTCCATTTTGTCCCCACTTAGCTAGGAAATCCCATTCCAAACCTTCATAGCTTAAATAATTTTGTATGGTTTCCATACTAAAACAGTGGCACATTCTGAATCACACACCCCCCTGTTATAAAAGTTATTTATGAATATACAGACTGAAAAAATCCTTTGTGCTTCCTTCCAACATCAACCTCTCTTTGTTGTGAAAATAGTAATTTTATTCCTGCCCATTCTCCTATTTTTATCCAGTTATTAAACTTAGCAGTTTTCTCCTATTTCTTAAGAACTTAGTTTCTTACAGATAATTTTGGGCTAGGGGTCCTTTATAAGGCTTTTTGAAAACCCAGTTTTCAAAGATATAGTATCGAAGATATAGTATCAAAGATATAGTATCTTGATCACACAACCTCATCTCACATTGTTCATTGAGCTCCTATTGTGTTTGTTTTCACAGAAAATGTAGTCATACTTAACTTACCTGATATCAAAGTTAAACTTCAACAATTTTCCAATTGAATTTAATTTTAATTTTGTTCTGAAATATCTTTTATTGACTCTTCAGTTCAAAATATCTTCTTATATTCACATCCTGTAAGAGTGAACCTGTAAGAGAAAAGTCTCCTGTGCTTAGTGCTAAATTCTGATCCCAGAGTTTAACTTTTCTTTCCTGCTGTGACCTGATGTTACTTAAATGCTCCATTTATACTTTCAACATTGAGCTCCAGGAACTCCTTTCAGGACTTTCATCAGACTCTACTGCACCCCTTTTATTGATTTTGAAGTTGAACAGATTATAAACCAGGCTTAATGTACCTGCCCAATAGCACACTCAGGTCACAATCTCCCTGACAGATCTGTCTTCTTCACAAACCACTCCCAGCACACACCTATTATTGGTACTAAAGTTAATTCAAGAAAAATGAAATAAACAGATCAGTGGATAAGAAGGGAACATCTTTTTTTATTGATAGAGAAGCCTACATAGTCTTACGATAACACAGAAGTAGATACTAATTTTCAGTATGTCACCAACCTTATTGTCTTTGATCTACCCTTCTGCAAAAAATTTTTTTCTTCCTCTTGTAGTACTATAATTTTTCTATATATTCAGTGCAAGTCATTCAGTGCCTGTATCACAAATTAAAATCACAAGTGTACACATTTCTACTCCTCAGAAGGATGCAAAATGCTCCTTAATTATATATCAATCACGTGTATGCAACCGTAGACATAGAGTTAAAAAGGAGTTCATGATAGACGTACCATTTACTGAACTGAATGGATATTTAAATCCCAGTTGTCTAAAGAAGGGGGAATTGAATGTCTAGTGTCTGTCTATAATATCTCATTGAAATGAACAATACTGTGCACTTACAGAAGGAGAAAGAAAATTGCTTGGACAGGTAATATGAATTCCAGACATGTTAGTGATTGTTCTGCTTTGCCATTTCTGGAGTGTCAAGATTTCAAATCAGCATTATTCACCTCTAATTAATATCGATACCCTGAACCCAAATTTTTCTGTAATTGCTTTTTCATATGTCTTTTCTATATGTTCTCACCCTAAGACAGTATGTAGGCTTGAGAGGCCTAAACCATTTATAGTTCAGCAAAGACCTTAAGCTGTGCTTTTCAATTTTTATTAACAACTTCCAGTTCCATACTAAATTTCCTGCTGTGCATACAAAAATGCCAAGAGCATTTTTGGTGGATATTAACAAATGTCAACAGTACAAAACCAATCCTACATTTTGGAGATAATTAGACCATCTGAAATAATTTTAAAAAGGTGGTTTCTTTTGTGATCTGTGAGTAATTCACTTTCATGGATACATATCCCTTCTTAGAACTGGCTAGGGTAATTTACACATTACAAGGCTTCTAGACATAGCTGGCCACTTATCCAGTGCTAATAAATTGAAAATGTGTGTGCATGATTTAACAGAAAAAGAAAGATGTGAATGTAACGCAGGTAATTGCTGAACTACAGTTCTGCTTCTGACAGCTAAAGAATACATGAATAGAGATATCTGCAGAACAGAAGTTACTTTGCATCAACTTTCAAAATGTTGATTTTTCTTCTAGCTATTTGAAAACAATGATATGACTATTTTTAAGAAAATGCTTCGTGTCAAAAAGTCTGATGCCAGACAAAATGATTCTTGATGTTTGAGTCTACATGTGGGGAGAGGATACAGGACCACATTTCTTCTCCATCAGCATCCATATTGGAGTTTAGAGAAAAAACATGCCTTCCTATAAAAACCAGATAGATTTTGTCACAAAATGTTTCCCTTGCAACAAAAAACTGTTTTCTTTTTAAAGTAATTTCTGCTATAGCTATAGCAATAGCCTTTAGCAAGGCCTTTCATGTCACCAGCCATTGGCTAAATTGGTGTTTCATTTTCAAGCCCTATGTTACAAAATGTGTCTTCCAGATTTCATTCCCAGTTACTGCGAATGAACCTCTGCAGGTTCACAAAGAGCTTCAGTTTTGGAGAGCTCTCTGCTTCAAAGAATAAACCTTTCTTTTCCTTATCAAACTCTCATTCCTGCTTCTTCCAGCAGTAGTTAGTTTGCAAGGTTTTTTACAAAGTCTATAGGGAAAACAAGAAACCTAAAAGCTCTTAACAGAGCTGGAATTTTGGGAGAAAAAAAGAAAACATGGTTGAAGATTATAGAAGTGCTGTACCCTGGCACACTGGTGATACAGCAGTTTCCTCTTTTTTTTCTATATGCACTTTTTCCTTGTTCTAGTAACCTCTGTTTGTTGTTTGTTTGTTCGTTTGTTTTCTATTACTCTTTGATGTTGGATTTCTCCCATCCCAATCAGTTTTTAAACAGACATGTGAAAAAATAGAAACCTAGAATTAAAACTTTCAAGCAGTAAAACAGAGAAAGAAATTGAGCTGTGAGGGGCAAATGTCACAATTAAAGTAGTAAAATCTTGCACATTCTATAACACTTAAATCGGCCAGAAGCTGTCGTAGCTACCAGCATGGAAATTGAGTTGCAATTACAGAAAGACTCAGCAAATACAAGTACTGCAGTTCTTATTAAAACAAGCAATGTTAGCCACAGTAAGAAGAAGTGTGGGGGGGAAACAAACAGACCCAAAATGTATAGATATTCTTATCTCTAGTGGTTTAAAATGAAAATAAGAAATTTCTTTAAGTATAAGCCCAGTATTCATTGTCAACTGAAATGATGAAATTTAGGAGAAATGTCTATGAGGTTGAGTCCTGTTACAAAGACATGAAAGAGATGTGAAGATTTGGAGACTTAAGTCAGCAGTTTATATATTCCTATTTAAAGGAAAATACTTACCATAAGAAATACCTTTTTTTGTTTGTTTTTGTTAAGAATTTCAGAACTAAAATTTTCAGCTGTTCTTTTCCAAGGCACTAGTAGCTGAAACAGTCTACAATCACTTGGTACCTAGCTGACAGATTATTTCACATCCCGCTCAGCCTCTCCTCCCTTCCTTCTTAATTCAGACATTCTGGAAATGGTGTCAGTCTTACCACTCCTCCTATTATTTCTGCTGCACATCTCTGGTGGCTTCAGATCTTCCTGCCGCCCATCCAACATGGTCTTTGAATATCCCTCAACAACTCACACCAGCCACTAGCATCAGAATCAGCCCTCAGTAGCCCAGCACTACCTTGGAAAGTGGATGTGATTATTAACATTGATCACCAATGGAGCAGGGGATCTGTGTCAGCTGAAAAGATGCTTAACTCTTCAGTATTGCCACAGTTCACGGTGGTTCCTTTTCTGTCTCCTGATATTTTATTACAGCAGAATAATTTTAATTGGCACATGCTGGTGGAAACAAAACTGCATCTGTTGAGGGCCAGATTCTAGCACTCCTGCTCAGGTGGTACAAGTCCCTTGTTCTGGAGTGTGTCCTTTGAAATCAAGGGATCTGCCCAATTGTTAGAGGTTCACAGGAACACATTGTTCTGATAGGTATTCACTTTTATTTCATAATATGCTTTAAAAATACACACTGTACAAACCATTAAAAAAACTCCTATTAAAGTAAGTTTGGCCATAATAGAGCAGGGAAGCAGCAGGAAGGGAACAAAGGGCTACCCAGCAGGACACTTATGCTAGCAAACACCAATTCACACCTGTTAACTACTGTGAATAAAATCTTTGGAATCAGTTCCTCAAAAAAGTCAAAGAAAGAAAGAAAAACTGTTCACCATGAAAGAAAATGGGAACCTCAGGTGTGCTGCTGAAAGCTTACAGAGTCAGATCAGCATTTACAATCAGTCACTTCTGAGACTACCTGAAGGAATGGAAGGAGAGGACTTGGCAGGTATACAAAGTATACGCAAGCACAGAATAACTGGTCCTCATAATTTTGAAGTGAAATAGGGGATAACCCCACTAGGTCCCAGCAAAGGCACAAAGTTCTGAACTAAAAGTTCAGCCAGAGCTTTGGTCCTGGGAGATAATTATAAGGCTGCCTGACCTAACTGAGCCAACTTAATGAAACGAGTATGGCTGAACTGAGGAGAAAGAAAAATATACACTGAGTATCAAAATGGAGTTCCTGATCTGTCACTGCTATTCAGATTCTTGTGAAAAGAGATGTGTCATTGTCAAAGGCTTTTCCATTAATAGATGTCAGCCTTCTCGGCTATAGACACCCAAGCAGAGCATAGAAACATAAATGGACAAATTCTGTGATCTCATTTATATGTCCATGAATCTGGTAATGATTGCCTGGAAACTGTCACTAAAGCATGAAGTGTTTGTATTCAGGACATTTGCTCAAGAGGAGTGTTTAATCGTTAGTGTCACTTATCAATCTAAAGTCAATCACATGTCCTTACCTTTGTGAGAATTGTGTACTTGAGCAGCATTTCATCAACAGGAACAAGCAGTACAAATCTGTCCCTTCATTATTAATAACCATATTTCAGAACGCTCATGCAGAGAGACCTAAGATTATTGAAGAACCTATGGGCTTATATCTTACGTATGTTAAATCTGCTTTACATTAGCCCTGGTCCCAAAGTAAACTTAAACTAGAAAAATCCATCTGGGGGAAGTTTGGCTTGGTGAATTTCCTACTGGTGTGGGGCTGCCTTCCCAATCACTGTTGCAGGAGCATAGCACTGAGAAGGGATGATATGGCTTGCATATCCACAACCCAGAAATTCTTGGCTCTCCAGCAGCCCAAAAGGCCTGTTCACAGATGACATGGCATAAATCCTGAGACTGTATCCCATTTTCTTTTATTTACACACACATGTAATCTTAACAAGGGAAGCTTTAGCAGGCAAGAGCAAGATCTAGTACTTAATGTGCAAATTCAGTTCGGCAGAACTCCAACTACAGCACATCATCCTCAAAGACTTTTCCCTCAAATACTGCTGCTAAGTGTTCCATAGAAGTAAACTTGCTGAACTACATCTTTCTGAACTTAAAAGAAGAAAAGTCCTGATTCTAAACTGAGTGAGGGAGTAAATGAATGAGTAACTTCATTGAAGGCAAGAAGTGGCCTGGTCTATTTCTAGGAGAGCTACAGGGAATCCATAAAACACAGTCATGACAAGAAAATGCTCTATTTTTTTTTTAACTCTTTCTTTTTTTTTTTTTTTTTTTTTTTTTTT
>NDXB01015670.1:0-14157 GCA_002631895.1 Agapornis roseicollis | reverse complement strand
GCCCCAGAGCTGGAGCAGGGCTGCAGGGGGGTCTCCCCAGAGCCCAGCAGAGGAGCAGGATCATCTCTGTGTAGACAAACTGTCTGTGGTCTGTGCTGTAGTGAATTTCTTAACTTTAACTGTATTTATTGTGATTTGCCCGTGTGTAATGGTCCGTACTTCTGGGTATGGGCTCATCGCTGAGTCTCACTTGGGCAGAGGAGGGAGGAGTTAGAGGATGGACCAGACTCTGGGATGGACAAAAAGAGGTTTAATCCAACGAGATTGAACTGGATGATCTTAAGGTCCTTTCTAACCCTAACTGCTCTGTGATTCTGTGATTCCATGTGAAGTGGATATACTGAAATATATGCCAGTTTGGTGGCACATAGTTACTAATGTAGCCAGTTTGCTCAGTCCTGCTATCACAAGGGTGATAAATGAAGACGCAGAGCTGTACCTTGTTGGTTATCAAACAGCTTGGCCAGGAGAACATCATCTGTGGCTCTCCCTTCTGCTGGTCCTCTTCCAAGACATGCACTGTTGAGGTGGGAAGGCTTTCTGGATGGGGAATGGGCAGTGTGAGGTCTTCCAGGTTTGTCTGTTGGTTTAAACGTGGCTTCAAACCTTCAAGAACCTATTGCCTCCAGCACTGTATCTCTAATTGCCTTGAGTCTGAGCAGCCAGCTTGGGATTCAGTTCAGTATCCAGGTCAAAGGCTTTCTGCTGTTTCCTTAGCGTCTCCTTGCTTTGTGTAAGGTTCATTCCAGGTACTTGGGTGTTTTCTGACTAAGAGGGAAAAGAACAGTTCAGGATGATACAGAAATGAAACGAGCTGAAATGTAAATTTGGGCTGAATGTCTGTAAAAATTTTCTTAATGAGGTTTCAGAATATTTTATGGTTCTTTTCTGTCATTCATTTGTTTGAGGAGGGGATTTCAGGTAATATTATCATCATCATTAAGAACAGAGTAGTTGTTATGCACTTGCAGTGACACGTCTTCAGCTTCTTTTAATGATACCATAGAAGACATTTGATAACAAGAAGACAGCAAAAAGCCTTGGGAAGGTGAGAGCTGTAGGTTTCTGTATCAATCCGTGAAGCCTTTTTAGGCTTTATGGGTTTTATTATGCACTTGCAGCCTAGGTAAGACAGGCCTCTGAGCCGATGAAGTTGTGAGTTGGAATGAATTAAATTTGCTCAAATGGTTTGTCTTTCTTTTTGCCTTTTCTAATTCAAACGACTGTCATTCCCAAAAAGATACTTCATTTTCCTGAAAGTGCTTTTCTCTCTAAGGGGAATGCTTAATTGCAGCCACAAATCACCTCAAATGCTTTCCAAGGAGGATAAAACAAGTTAAAAAGTGAGCATCATTTTGAGACTGCAGGTTCTGAATGCAGGGTAAGAGGCAGATTTCAGGTTTTTGACCTGACTGTGCTCTTCAACAACTCCATCCTGGCCACGCATCTCATAACAGTGTCTTTCAGAGCACTGACATCCTCTTGTTGGGATTTCACACAGTCTACACTGACCATTATCCAAACTCTGGCAAGTTGTGAATACCCCATCCCTGGCAGTGTTCAAGGCCAGGCTGGATGGAGTCTAGAGTGACATGGTCTCGTGTGAGGTGTCTGTGGTCAGACATATGGGGTGGTTGTGTTAAATGAGTGTAGCTCCTGTCCTGGGGTCAGCAGTAGCAGTCATTTCTCTCCTCCTTAGCAGCTGGTGCAGTGCTGTGGTTTGGCTTTAGCCTGGGAACAGCGCTGATCGATGGGTTCNAAATGAGTGTAGCTCCTGTCCTGGGGTCAGCAGTAGCAGTCATTTCTCTCCTCCTTAGCAGCTGGTGCAGTGCTGTGGTTTGGCTTTAGCCTGGGAACAGCGCTGATCACACCGATGGGTTCAGTTGCTGCTCAGCAATGTTCAGTCTGAGCAAGGACTTTGTGAGTCCCAGCTCTGCCAGGGAAGAGGGGAAGCTGGGAGGAAGCAGGGACAGGACACCTGACCCAACCTGACCAAAGAGGCATTCCATAGCACAGCACAGCATGCCCAGTATAGAAACTGGGGGCAGTTACCTGAAAGCAGGAGATCACTGCTCAGGCTGGGCTGGGTATCGGTTGGAGGGTGGTGAGCGGTTGTATTGTGCATCACTTGTGTTTATTGTTGTTTTTCCTTTCCCTTTTTATTTTTGTAATCTCTCCCCTTGTAATTTCCTTTATCATCATTATTATTGGTGGCAGCAGCAGTGGTTTGTGTTGTACCTTAGTTACTGGGCTGCTCCTATCTCAACCTGTGGGAGCTACGTTCCTTTGATTCTCCTCCCCATCCCTCTGGGAGCCATTCTGAGTTAGCAGCTGGGCTTAAACCATAGCATTCCTCAGCAACAGGGAGGTTTTCCTTCCTGAACATTCCACATGGCTCATTCTCTCTCATTCAGAGAATACACCCCATGGCATGGTAACCGTTAGAGCTTTCTCTCCATTTTTTGAGTGCCAGTGAGAGATGATTTTAAGTGTCGTTGTTGATAGCATTTCAGAAACCCTGCTCACTTACAATGGAATGGTTCCTTTCCGAGTGGAATCAGCAAAGCAAATGGAAAGTGAATCAAAGCTGTTCCTCCAAGGTCTTCTTTATGGCCCTTTTTTACAGTGAGCTGTATCTCAGATTGCCCTCCTTGGAGAGTAAAAAGAAAATAGTAGGGTATAAAGTGGTCAGTGACAAAGCCTTTCACCATCACAGTGGGTTTTGACAGAGGGTTATTTTGATCATATGGGTTTATGCACGTGTGGATAGATCCAAAACCGCTTTGAAGAACTTTGTCCCAACCTAACTGCTTTATTCAAATGTCAGAGTTTTCTCCCCTCTGATTTTCTGTAAGTCACTGACTAAACTGAGGTTTCTTGTCATGTAACTGGTTCACACTGAGACATAAACACTGATCTCTGCAACAGCCATGGGTCAGATGGCTTTTTTTTGACATCTTAATAGAATCGTTGAATCAATGAGGCTGGAAAAGGCTCATCCGGTCCAGCCATTCCCAGCCCTGCCCAGGCCACCCCTGCCCCATGGCACTGAGGCCTCGTCTCCACACTGGGTGAACCCTTGCAGGGCCGGTGCCTGCAGCCCTGCCCTGGGCAGCCTCTTCCAATGCCTGAGCACCCTGGGGGCAAGGAATTGTTCCTCAGCTCCATCTAAACCTTGGGAGCAGAGCCCAGCCCCTCCTGGCTCCATCTTCCTCTCAGGCACTTGGAGGGAGCCAGTTGTACTTAATGGCATTCTGAATAACCCTTCTAGTACAGAACATGAAGGGTGCATCGCTGCTGCAGTGTTAATATACTAGAAGGCTTCTTGGTGCAAATCTGATGTCCATGTGTATCTGGAGCCTTGTGATGCTTCTGTGGGCACCCTGCTTGTGTGGTTGGTGGGGTTTTCTTCTTGGTAGGATGAGGGCTGGAGCTGCACAGTGACTGCCTCAAGTGCTCCATTTGCAGAGCAGATGGGAGACTCATCCTGCCTGATGAAAACACGGTGAGGTCATCTCTGAACCACAGCAGATCATAGTAAATTGAATCTCAGTTGTCCTTTTATGCTGTACGAAGCGGTAGTGTACTTGCACCATTGGAATATCAAATCTGTGAACTCTTAGGGCTGTTGCTTACTGTAAGTCATGCTCTGCCATCCACACTACATTTTTCTTCACCTTTTCTCTGCTTCCATTTTCTTTGGTAAAGATCTTTTGATTAAATGAAGACTTCAGAAAATGTCTGGTTTTCATCACCGTTATCATCTAATTGAGTTACCTTTGGCCATTCAAACTTAAGGTCTCTCATCCATATCCTCTGGTCTTCCATGCTGGGCACAGTTTCAGTCTTAATAGCTTTTGACTGATACTGAGTTTAAATCTGCTTTCCTAAGCTCTTGACCATTTTTTCTTTATCACAAGTGTTGCTGAGCACTCGTAAAATCTCTTCTCACAGCCACTGCTATCTAGCAGCTTTGTTGTAGTCTGTGATTACCTTATGGTTTGTATCAACTAAATAGGGATATACTTCTGATTCTTACCAGTATTAAGTGAACCACTGTTGTCTATGCCAAGAAATTCAAGCCTGTTAGAACAACGACCAGGTCTTAGTTCTCTAATCAAGGTAGAGTTTGCTGGAAATCAAGGCACAGGTCTCCTAGAAGAGATCCGAAGTGGTGATTAATGCCAGGTACTGGGAAACAAAGATTCTTGATTGCCATTTGCTAGCACTGACCTTTCCAAGGGCCTCACACGAGCAATTTAGTCTCTGGTGTAGGGAACACATAAAAACACCATCAAGTTCCTGTGGGATAAGGAGTTGCTGTAGGTCAGCACATCTGAGCTCTAATAGTCTGCTGCTCATTTGAACGTGGCCATGCTCTCTCTTAAAGTTAGCTTCTGTTTATGTTGGTTTAAGCCATGTTAGGAACGTGCTGGATTTCAAGTGTTTAAAAGTCGTTTTCTTCTCTTCACTGAAGGTTGCTTGTTTCAAATTCAAGCTGCTGGGCTTCTCCTTTCCCAGCTGAAGGAGGCACAATGGTATAGTTCATACTCTTTTGTGAGTTTAATGCATCAAAAGCACTGGGTAAATAAGCTCCTAGAGTAGCAAATTTATTGGCAGGCATGAAAAGGTACAGCAAGTTAGTTTAATATGGCCCCATCAACCCTGACAGTGATCCCTTAAGGACAACAGTGGCTGTCACTCGAAGCTGGTGACATTGGGTCTGTTATTTCAGAGATAAGCTTGGTGTGGTCTCCCTGCTCTCTTCCCAGATGACTCTGCTGTTTCCCTGGTTTATGAAGCTGATTCACATTATTGATCTGTGAAAGGCAGGGAATAAAGCTGCCATCCCTTGCACTTCTCTCCATGCAGCATCTCTTTTTGGAGTAGCAGCCTTCCGACTTAACAGAGAATGGGTCCCCCTTTGGAAGCAAGAGCTGCATCAGCCCAAATGTGTCACTCTATAGACTGATGGAGTCAATGCTGCAGAGGCTTTAGGGAGCACATTGTTCAGATTTGAAAGAAATCGTGCTGCTAACATTGACAGGAACCCCTCAGCCAGCCCTCTGAAGGGAAGTTGCTCCTCTGGAGTGCTGAACATGGAGGTAGAAGATACAGGTAATGAAACAGACCTCATTGGATTGTTTGGGAAAATAGGTAGTGCTGAGGCATCTTCGATACATGCTGCCCACGCTGGAACTGTTAGAGCTGTCTCAATGGCAAAAGGAGTCTTTCCTAGTGAAGAAGAGGTGGCTCTCAGGGTGTAGAGCATGTTGCAATATATACTGGGAAATCCAAGGTCAAATGGTTCTGCTGCTGCTGTGTAAAACAAAGATAAAACCAATCCCAGCATCTCCAGGAGTGAGATTAAACTGTAAATGATTGCGGGAATGATCAGGGTCTGGAGCAGCTCCTGTACGGAGCCAGGCTGAGAACACTGGGGCTGTTCAGCCTGGAGAAGAGAAGCTGCGTGGAGACCTCAGAGCAGCTTCCAGGGTCTGCAGGGGGCTACAAGGATACTGGAGAGGGGCTCTTCATCAGGGACTGCAGTGACAGGACAAGGGGTGATGGGTTCAGACTGAAACAGGGGGAGTTCAGGTTGGAGATAAGGGAGAAGCTGTTCCCTGTGAGGGTGCTGAGGCGCTGGCCCAGGGTGATGGCCCAGAGAAGCTGTGGCTGCCCCATCCCTGGCAGTGTTCAAGGCCAGGTTGGACGAAGCCTTGGGTGCCATGGTTTAGTGTGAGGTATCCCTGCCCATGGCAGGGGGGTTGGAACTGGATGATCTTAAGGTCCTTTCCAACCCAAACTGTTCTGTGATTCTGTGATTCTAATAACACATAATAAAAATGCAGCATCACACAGACATGCATAATGCAGTACGATGTCAGCATAATACCCGTGCATTGCTTTTTCAGTGTTACCTGTAGGCTTTGAGCTGGGATATACTGCTATTCAGATTAGAGATGGGAGATGGGGAACCAACCTGGGGGAATCAAGTGACCAACCCAAGGAGGACATTTACCTTTCCAAAGGGATTTCTGGCACCCTCAAGTTTTTAAAGTTTTATTTTAAAAGCCATCTTTCCAGTCCAACTCAAATGAAGCAGTCGGTGATTTTTGGATAAATAAATAGGAATTGTGCCTGGATTGTGGATTTTCTCCAGTCCCTCGTTCTGTCTCTTCTCCAGCCATGGAATCTTTCTCTCACCAGTTGTTGGCATTTTATCCATTATTCTTTGCAGGCTATGTTATAGACCTTTTCTACTCTTCATGTCTCTTGTTGGTGCAGTCTGTATTCATTCCCCCACTGCTGTTGCTTGCCACTGAAGTGTAGGAATGGCAAAGGCAAGACTAGCACATTTACAGTAACTACATGCTTTATCTGCACTGTGTTCTTCCCCTTCTGTTTTCCAGATTTATCCAGGAGATCGAGCACGCCATGGAACTTGGCCCAAGCAAGCAGTGTCCACTCCGTGAGTTCCTCACCATGTACATCAAGAACATCTTCCTCAACCAGGTCCTGGCTGAGATCAATAAGGAGATTGAAAGCGTCACAAAGGCGTCTGATCCCCTGAAAATACTGGCTAATGCAGATACCATGAAGATCCTGGGAGTGCAGCGGCCTCTTCTGCAGGTAGGAGCTGATTGAACTGCCAGTGCATCCCTTGCTGTCCATGTCTAGCCATGACCGTGCTATGCATCCAATGAGGAAAGATGTGGACCTGCTTGAGCAGGTCCAGAGGAGGCCATGGAGCTGCTGCAAGGGCTGGAGCAGCTCTGCTCTGGAGCCGGGCTGAGAGAGCTGGGCTGGGGCAGCCTGNAGCTGGGCTGGGGCAGCCTGGGGGAGAGAAGGCTCCTGAAGGGGAGACCTGAGAGCAGCTCCAGGGCCTAAAGGGGCTGCAGGGAACCTGGAGAGAAAGGGGCTTGGGACAAGGGCCTGTAGGGCCAGGCCAAGGGCAATGGCTTGAACCTGGGAGAACAGGGGAGACTGAGCTGAGCTCTGAGGCAGAAGCTGTTCCCTGTGAGGGTGCTGAGGCGCTGGTGATGGCCCAGAGAAGCTGTGGCTGCCCCATCCCTGTCAGTGTTGGAGGCCAGGTTGGACACAGGGGCTTGGAGCAAGCTGCTCCAGTGGAAGAAGTCCCTGCCCATGGGAGCAGGGGTTGAAGCTGGAAGAGCTTTAAGGTCCCTTACTAACCCAAACCAGGCTGGGATTCTAGGATGCTGTGACCCACAAGACTTGTCTCACCATATAATCTGAATCTGTGATCTATTCCAATGTCACTACTAGTGTAGTCTTTCCATTTCTGATCCCTGTATGCAGCTGTGTAGGTATACACAGGCTCAGTGTTCTGCTTGTGCAAGAGAATGTATCTCTCTAACTACATATGTCAAGCTAACGGCATCTATGCATCTTGGCTGGCACATGACATTCTTAATACACCTTTTATCCATCACGACAAACTGATACCAGCTTTGTTGAACAGCTACCAGAGAGGTTTATTGTCAATAATGTATGCCTCCTTAGAAGTTCTGCAAATCACAGACGTGTGGGATTGGACTAAATACGCATGCCAAACTACCAGGAAGAGCAAAGATAAGGTCTGCTGCCTCCCAAGTGCAGCGTGTGTGACTGATGTGTTGCTGCTGCGGCAAGGCAGCTGTATTGCTTCCTCAGGCAGATAAGGGAGATTTGTGAGATTTGGTTTTGAGGTTAGAGTATTTAGGTGAGAAGCCTCTTTTAAAACAGCTTTTTGGAACTCTAATGTGCAGTAGTTATAATGGCAACAAGCACAGTTGTCATCCCAGCTGCATGGGTAGCTGGACAATATGGAAACCTTCTCCAGATTCTGAGTTATACGTGTTGCATGGGACTGAAAGGACTAAACTCACAGTCACAGAATCATAGAACAGTGAGGGTTGGAAAGCACCTTAAGATCACCCAGTTCCAACCCCCTGCCATGGGCAGGGACACCTCACACTAAACCATGGCACCCAAGGCTCTGTCCAGCCTGGCCTTGAACACTGCCAGGGATGGAGCATTCTCTGACTCTTGCTGTGATTTGGGGCAAGCTCTTTTAATCCTTTTAAATTATTCGCTCTTATCTCTAAAATCACTCTTTGGGGATGAACAATATTTACAAAGTTCCTAGGCAGTAGCATGCATCTCCAAGGTTTATCTGGCTGCTTTCTGTCTTTGCTTATAGCTGTAAAACGTGTGTATATTTTAATAATGTATAATAGTAAGAACTGTTGTTATTATTTAAGGGAAATTGCTAGGATTTTTGCAGGGTTTAATGGTCATTAACTCTATACCTGTCTCGGTGCTGTGGTTATGCCATGGTTCTTTCAGAGGCAAAGCCAAGTTAGATTCCAGTGATCTTCAGAAGTCTTTAGAGGGAACAGCTTCCTTAGAAAGGAACCAGTAGCGTCCTTACATGATTTAACTCCAGGAGTTAAAGTGTTGCTTTGGAGCAGCGCAGCACCCCTGAGCTGTTTCCTTGTCAAGGTACAGGTTTAGCAGCCTTCTCAGAACCTCAGTTGTCAAAACTCTAAAGTGGAAGAATACAACCCATAGTAAGTAATTACCAGCAGGAAAATGACTTCAGCCTCAGCGCCCATTGAGCACATGCAGCGTAAGATGAGAACGAGCATGGGCACAAGGGCAGGCTGTGTCTGAAGAGGGACCAGAGAGGGGCCTTGGACAAGGGCCTGTAGGGCCAGGCCAAGGGCAATGGCTTGAACCTGGGAGAACAGGGGAGACTGAGCTGAGCTCTGAGGCAGAAGCTGTTCCCTGTGAGGGTGCTGAGGCGCTGGCCCAGGGTGATGGCCCAGAGAAGCTGTGGCTGCCCCATCCCTGGCAGTGTTGGAGGCCAGGTTGGACACAGGGGCTTGGAGCAAGCTGCTCCAGTGGAAGGGGTCCCTGCCCATGGGAGCAGGGGTTGGAGCTGGAGGAGCTTTATGGTCCTTTCCAACCCGAACCAGTCTGGGGTTCTATGGCTGGAGCAGAGCAGAGAGGGGCTGCGCTGGGGAAGGAATCACAGCCTTACTTTGCTTTTATTTGCAATGCCAGTTGCAGTCACCATTGTAAGTGCCTTGGGAAGAAAGAAATATGCCAGATCTGTGACGCAGATAGAAGTCTTCCAAGACTTGATTTTAGTAGCAGGGGTTGAAAGAAATCAATGTTAGGGCAGTTTCCCTTCCACAACAGGAAAAGTATCTGAAGATTGAAACTATGAGTTAGAAATAAAGCAGAACTCTTCTGATTCGTATTCTGAGTCTTCTAAAGATGTTATTCAGAGTTCCTTTTGAGAGATGCAGAAACTAATAGGAATATTTTGTGTTGTATCTTTTATTGTGTGCCTTTCCTTTGTTTTCTGAGGATTAAACTGATAGAGAACTCAAACTCAACCTGCTCAGGCGTCTGACCTTATCAGGAGCTGAAAATACTTCATGTTAACATTAACCCGTCAGCTTTGGAGCAAGACCAGGGAGGTTGTTAACCTTACAGATTTGGGTTGGGTTCTTAATGCAGTAATGTGTTTTTTGTAGATTATGGCTTCATTTGTAGCCACAGAAATGTGGTCTATAATATCAATACATTCCCTTAAAGTTCATGGGAGGTTGAAGAGTCAGAATGGCTGGGAATTTTCTCATCCACTTCCTGTAATTTGTTTCTCATGATGGATGGAAATCATTTTGAACTGGAGTTATTCTTGGTCCGAATGTACATGGTCAGAAGGGCTGCCTCTTCCCAACATTATACAAGGGTAATTTTGTCAAAGAGAAGAAAAATTGCTGCCTCTTTGAACCAAGTCATCCAAATGGCTCCCTAAAATAATGCTATTGATTTTACATTAACAGAGGGAAAAAAATAGAAGGCTATTTCTTCATCGACAGTGCTGGAGCCTGGAATCTTTGCCCTTCTCGCCTCATGGGTACCATGAAAACAGAGTGTGGAGAGAGTGAATGAGCCTGGCATCTCTCTCCCAGTCCTGTGCTTCTCTGTCCTGTCTCATGTTATCCATGCTCATGGTTCAGACATCCCACCCTTTTCTAGCCTGAAGGTTTTTCTAAAGCTCCTGTGGCTGTGATTTAAACAGGACTCAAGAATTAATCAGTTCCCACTGCAGAGGCTGATAAGAGCTGCTTTTTGATAACTATCAGCACATGTTAGAACTGAATTAGCTTATAGATAAGAGGTTTTCTAGCATTCTGTGCCATCGTGTCCTCAGCAATGAATCATCCATTTCTGTAAAGATTATGCTTTAAAAACCCTAGAAAACATTGTAGATGGTCTTGTTTACCATCCTTACATCCTTAAACATATAATATTGCAAATCCTTTTCTTTATAGGAGTGAGTGAGTAATTGTAGAATCCCAGCCTGGTTTGTGTTGGAAGGGACCTCAAAGCTCACCCAGCTCCAGACCCTGCCACGGGCAGGGACCCCTTCCACTGGAGCAGCTTGCTCCAAGCCCCTGTGTCCAACCTGGCCTCCAACACTGCCAGGGATGGGGCAGCCACAGCTTCTCTGGGCAATAACCCTGAAACTAATCCGGCTCAAAATTACTCTGTCTTAAGCTTCAGTCTGCAGTTGTTTAAATCAATACTAAATTAGGCTACAAGCAGCTTAACAGCTTCTTATAGCCTCTTCTTGTACTGTTCATGTCAAGGTGATAAATCTTTCCAGCTAGGTGGTCACTACTAATACTGGCCTTAAAAATCTCTTGCCCTGTCTCCCTCTGACAAGAAAAGTGCAAGTTGCTTCACTCTTTGCATTCCACAGCAGCCAAGTGAGACTTCTCCTTTAAGGCATAGAAAGGACTTGATGATCTTAGAGGTCCCTTCCAACCTAGTGATTCTGTGACCTTAAGATCACCCAGTTCCAACCCCTGCCATGGGCAGGGACACCTCACACTAGCACATGGCACCCAAGGCTCTGTCCAGCCTGGCCTTGAACACTGCCAGGGATGGAGCACTCACCACTTTTTTGAGTAACCTGTGCCAGGGTCTCCTCACCGTCACAGGGAAGAGCTTCCTTACATCTCACCTGAGTGCATCAGTGTGCTCATTGCCTTACAGCAGTATTGTGTAGATGGAAGGTGTGATAGTTCTCTGGCCAAGCTCCAGAGGCTGAAAATCCAGTTAAAAACTCCTTAAAACCTCCGAGTGGGGAGCTGTTTGCAGGGTAATGACTTGCTGGAGCTGATTATCCCATCACCCATTACTGCTTATGGCATGCATGTATTCAACCACTTTTGACTTCCCAAGGAGACATCACTGGTAGATTTGGCATGTTTTCTTCCCATCAAAATACTGGTTATTAAGAAGAAGAATGATCACAGTGAGGGGTGTTTAGATGGCTCACCAGTAGTGATGGGCATATGCTTTGATAGCGAGTAGGTATTACTTATTAGTATTAGCTGTCTTTCCAAGTTGGCTTCCAGAGATCAAATTCCATTACGGAGCAGTCAGTTGAGTATTTCCCATTCAAATATGACTTTTGAGGCAGCCCCAGTGTTCTGGTCTTCATATTTCAATGTTTGTACAGTGACTTGGTGTCTAAACCAGCACGAAGTGCTTTGCAGGTGTTGTCATCCCCTGTGTGGTCTCTCTGGTTCCATCACACCACCAGTATGTCAAGAGGTAAGACCCAGCTGCTGAATTTCTAGCTGAACCTTCTGGTTGGGTTTGAAAGAAGAGACCAGACTGCCTCTCCATGGACGTCTGAATCTCCCTATTGCTTTCAGCATTTCCTTAGCTGATTTTTCCTCTGAGGGGAACAGTTACTGTGGTTACTGCCTTCCGCAGAAGCATTTACAAGGTTCCCATATAAGTCATCTGGCAGATGTGGAAGCTCTGCACTGAGGCTGATCACGAGGGCTTTATAAAAGCGATTGCTAGCTTTAGGCAAGCTGTTATGGCAGTGCTTCAATTCATTTGAAAAACCAAGTTGAAGTTGCACATTCGGTAAAGCCCAAGGAGGAAGTGGCTTTAAGTTGCTTATGAACACATTGAAACAGCACACCTCGAAGGCAGAATTGCTTGCTTTCTCTCTGGATGTGCAAAAGCAAAGTCAGCTTTCACAAACCATCCCACAAATGTGACTCATGATTGACCTGAAGGAAACACTCCCGGCGTTGAGGTCTCTGTAGCCTGTTAATCCCTGCAGTTGCTGGGTGTCTTCTCCCTGCGAGGGTGCAATCTCACATTGGAGTTAGCCAGAATCTGTATAACCCTCATCAGTTCAGCACTGAGTCCAGGTTAATGTTCCCCATCTTCCATGGCCTGAGGCTCTACATCAAGCTGGTCTTGGCCGCGTGGGTTCTATCTAGAACGTGTGAGAACTGCTCTCCTATTTAAACAAACTTCTGGAGAGCTGATAAAATCACTGCTGCTCTACTTAGAACATGCTCCATTAGAAATTAACCTAAGTCTTCCTTGAACGCAATTAGAGTTGGGTGCAAAATGTCTTTGATCATGGTCCTACCTGAGACCACTAACTTATTTTGTTCACCTCAACAGGTATCCGAAAACAGTTTTTGCCCCATGCCAATCCATATTGGATTTGAACTTCATAGATGATGGCTTGCTCTTATTTCTGGGTCTTTTATATCCATTATTTGAGTGTTTTCCTATCTGGTATCATAGTGTTGTCATTACATTAGTTGGAAGGGACCTCTGGAAGTTGGTCTCATCTGCCTGAAGGTCTGGCTCAGATCCAGAGCATGCCCAACACCAGATCAGGTCAATTGTGGCTTTGTCTCAAAACCTACAGAGATGGAGATCCTTTGGGCTGCTCTCCTGCTGGAAAGCTGTTCTCCTAGCCACGGTTTCTGGCTGCTGTTCCTCATTATGTCCCATGTATGATATATAGAGCAGACCAGGAGTCTTCATTTAAACCATGTAGTATTTTATCTGAGGAAATGTGGAGCCTGCGCACAATGCAGCTCCTGCATCTGTGTCAGGCACATTAGGTGTGAAGCATAATAACTGATCCAGTGACCACATTATGGCCTTCACCCTTGTATTTGTGGTTGTATCTTGTTAGGGCTGATCTCTGGTTTAAATTACTCCAGTGTTATTAAAATACACCTCCCTAGGGTCAGCCTAGCCACAATGGGCTTGACAGAACTAGAGATGAAAATGTGTGTGTGGGGCTTCTATCAATGACTCTAATCAAAAGATGTTATGGACAAAGCAGACCAGTTCATAAAGAAAGAACACCCAGTTTTGTACCGCTTAGCAATTGCATTGTGCTTTTGATTAGTGACTCTTAAATGGTTTTTTAAGTATTTAATTTAATTGGGAAAACTTGCTATTCAAAGGCTGCTTTTCTAACACATCTTTGCCTCTAAGCTCTGGTTTTGTAGTGCATCAGCCAATATCATTTCCAGGGTCCAGCATTTCAGTGTGAATTCAGGTCATTAGCGTTCAGGGTTGGTTCAGGGTTCTGATGGGTTGGTTTAGAAGATGACGTGAGCCAGGAAAGCTTTATTTCCACCCTGAGGCTCTGAGTTTGACCTGAAGCGATGACCTGACCTGAACGTTCTTGGGAACCAGCAGCTTCAGATTGGAAAAGCACAACCTCATGAGCTTGTGGTGCTGAGGAACCTGGTTGGAATGGGGTCAAACCTTGTGTTTTCAGGGTGGCCTGGAGGGTGCAGGCTGGCTGCTGTCTCTCTTGATCTTCCTGTAGTGAGAGTTTTTGGTGGACAAGCTGCAGAGAAGTACTGGTTCCTGACACATCCGCTGACAGGGAGTGAGCTGCATTAGCACTGTCAATCCCATCCTCTACAAGCTGTCTTTTTTTGAGGCATATTTGGCTTTTCTGGCTATCAAAAGCAGCCTCATCTTTTGGGCTGTGTGGGAAGAGCAGCAGGCAGCCAAGGGGAAGGTGGATAATTGCATGGCCAACGTGAATCCATGGGGATAACTGCATGGCCAACGTGAATCCATGGGGATAACTGCATGGCCAACATGAATCCATGGGGATCAGCTGCTCTGAGGGAGTAGAAGGGACACTAAGCCCTCAGGGTCACCCTGGGAGCTGGAATGGGTGAGGACTGACTTTGCCTCTGTGCATTTTCTGTGTCTCTGTTTTTTCTTGTCATTTGTCTGATAAAACTAATAGCAGCTTCCAGTATCTGAAGGGGGCCT
>NDXB01015669.1:4924-17118 GCA_002631895.1 Agapornis roseicollis | reverse complement strand
TTAGTGTGAGGTGTCCCTGATTATGGCAGGGGGGTTGGAACTGGATGATCTTAAGGTCCTTTCTAGCCCTAACTATTGTATGATTCTAAATGTCAGTTCCAGGTGTTCCATGGCATTACAGTTATGCTACCCGGTGTCCTGCCCGACTGCCCCCATGTGAAGCTGACCCCATCACACAGCTGGGGACAGCCTGCGCTCCCTGGGTTCTGCTCTGCCTGCTCAGGAGCAGCGACGGGGGGCGGGTGGATTGGGCACGCATGTTACCTCATGCCAAACTACCCAGTAACTAAAGCCAGGTCCCTAATTACCCTGCTTATAGGGAACGGCAGCAGCCCGGGTGTTAATCATCCTGCCCTACATAAATACAAGCAGCCCCAGCTTTGTTCCGCTCCGGACATACCAGCTGCACATTTCATAGGCAGGTGCCCCTCACACGTCAAGCCTTGGTGCTCGGTTGGCCACCATGCCCCTGAGGGGGACAGTGTGTCACCTCCTGAGGGACACTTTTGTAGCTCTGTCCTGTCCAGCTGGAGACATGTCCAGCTCCTTGCCAATACACGAGCACGCATGAGCCCACCGGACCCCAAGAAGCCAAGAAAGGTGTTGTGACAGCTGTGTCTTTGCTTTATCAGAGCTTTACAGCTTCCCTGTGCTTGGATGCAAAACCGAGCCCAATCCTTCACTGAGGCGACCTTTCCCCCAGGACATACGGGGTTATCTGTGTGTCTGGTAACCAGTTCTCCTCCGGCTGCCTGGGAGCTCCGCAGCGGCTGAGCAGGACCGGGCACTCCCCGTGCCCACGGTAACCCCGGCCGCGGCATCCCAGCGCCTCCCCGCTGCCCTCTCCTGGCCCTGGCACAGCTCTGCGAGATGCGCTGCTCCGTAACAAGCTGAAGCCGTCGCCTTGCACAGTCCTTCGAGACCAAAGGGCAGGAGCCGTCCTTCGGCAGCACAGAGCACAGCCATTTAGGAGCACACTTAAACCTCTCTGGGCACCCGGACTGCTTCCCTTTCTCGTATAAACCCGGCAATAAACATTTATAAACAGTGATGGGATCTTCCCAATGCCATCCTGCAGAGATAGGAAGGCAATTCTACAGTCACAACCCTATCTCTTCCCACAGCAAAACAGGGATCAGCACTTCATTGCAGGTTACTCCTCACTAATATTTCTCAGAAATACTCTTTGGTATGAAATTTCAGCTATGCCTTCTGCAAAAGGTCTTTCTTTCATTACAAAGTTTCCTACCCAACGGTCACACATGGAGCCCTGGGCACCCACCAGCTCCTTGTAGATGGTACCTGAGAAGAGCAGGGCTGCTGCATTCAGCTCATCCTGAGGGGATCTGCTCAGCCTCTGGGGATTTTAGGACTCCAGCTACAGAGGCATGTGGAGAACTGCTCTTCTGCCTGCTCTGAAAGATGATTTAGATGTTCATAGTCATCTGCTGCTTTTCCATTTTATTCATGCAAGAGCTTAATTACCCAAGTGATTCTAGTAACTGTTCATGCTGAAGCTGACAAGAGTAAAATATTGTATTGCAGTCACCTCGCTCCGTGAAGCACGCGCTCTGTGGATTTACAGGAGCAGGATCTCTATGCACAAGGAGTTTGTCACTGCACATCCATGGGATCTGATTGATTCCAGTTCAGCTCCACAGCTGTGATTGAGAGCAGCCCAGGACGGCAGCCACAAAACCTCAGCCTCTCACAATAACTCTCAGCATGTCCCTATGACAAGCCGTTTCATGGTATCAAAGTGCTGTGGAAGTGCCGGTGCCCACAACACAAGCACCCCAGGGCTCCTGCACTTGGAGATTCACCATGGATCTGGTTGAACCTCCCACCTCACCCAGCCTCCCTCCTGCTCCCCTGCTCCTTGAGCCAGGCAGGATCTCTGGGAAAAGCTCATTTCTGCCATCATCAGAGACACACGGAGCTCCCACACTGGGAGGAAGGAAACCTAGGAGATGTCTTGATGCCTTGGGTTTGAGGCATCAACAACCTCACCCATGACATGGGCTGAGGTGCCCCTTGGATCACCGCTGTTTGTTCAGCCACCCCAAAGCTGTGTGAGCTGCAGATAAACCAGAGGAAAAAAAGGCTTTGCCAGTAATATCAATAGTGCAAATACCACCAGGCTGAGCTTGAGCCCAGAACCTGAGTGCTTCAGACAGATTAACACATTTCACCTTGAGCTTTGTGCCTTAAACTCCACTTCTAAGCTCATAATTGCTGAAATACTTTTCTGAGGTGAGGCCCACTCCTGCCTGCTAGCTCTGAATCTCCCAGGCCTCTCTCCCCTTACATATACTCTCCCATCTGAAGAGGTCCCTTCTGTTCAACTCCATCTGTGCTGAGAAACTCATTTACCACATGCATCTGCTAAACTGTTCCATGGCAGCATCTAGTGTGGTACATGGTGGTCAAGGTGGATTGTAGCAACAGGAATTGTAGCTCTGCCAGTGACACGATGATAAGCAACATCATCCCTAAAACACAGAGATGTGCCACAGGAGGGCTGACACCCACAGAGACCCAGCACACACTGACCCTCACTTTCCCCTTATCACCACTCTGAGTAATGCCACTGTAACACTGTGCAGCTGCCACCTGCACTCATTGCAATCCAAACACAACTGTTCACCATGGCTGGAAGGGGAGGTAAACAGGTAAATGGAGAGAGGAAGTGTGCCCAGAACACCTCTGAGATGTCAAAATTGAAGTCAGAGGACTACAGGCAGTCCCAGGCACTTCAAGGTGTGTTCCAAACCCCTCGCCTGCTGATTCACTGAAGCTGGATTCACTCTGAAATGACTGTGCTTAGACAGCTTTTGGCTCAAAGAGCAAAGCAAACACAACACTCATGCTCTGTGAAGGTTGTCATGAATGGCTTCCTCCATTCCTCTGTCCACAGCTCATTTGCTTCTCACCAGTGAAGGAATCTGTATGCAAAATGTCCTCATGATTAAATGCAGGAGCAGCCAGTGTTACAGGAAATTAGGCAGCATAATAAATGGGTTTATACCTAAAAGAAATGCTGTGGAACAAGGAACTGCACTGACAGCCCAAAGGCCACCTTCATGCCCCAGAGGCAAACAAACCAGAAAGACCCAAGTGTGCCACCAGCCAGATTTTAGACCAATTTGTGTCAGAACAAGGAATTTGGATTTCTACCAACTCCATTATCAGCAGTAAGCAGGTAACCCAGCAGAGTCCTGGTGCAGTGCAGTGCTCCACAGACTCCCCCAGCAACCTTGGCTTCCAGCTCTTGCAGTCCACGAGATGATGGGAGGGACTTGCAGGTACCTCCTTCTGCAAGGGCAGGGGCAGCGCGATGTCCTCAGCGCTGTGCACTGACATTGAAGCCTTTAAACAAGTCTATGGGGCTGGTGGCCAGAGTCACGGCAAGTGGAGGTGCAGTAGGGGAGCACAGGGAAGCTCTAAACCTTGCTTCTCTGTGTTTACTCCCTGCTTGTTCCCTGCTGAGCTGGCCTGAGGAGGCCAACCTTCCCTGGGGATAGATCACCCTGGATGGAGATGTGCTCCGAGTCCACAAGCTGGTCTGTTGAATTGCTGCTGAACAGCATCAGCAGCTTCTGGCTACTGCTGCTCTATACCCCGTGCAGGACAGCGTGTAAAGCAGTTTATTTTAGCCAAGCTCCCAAGCTAAACACGTGCTTAGGCAGTTTTCTTACATAAAACTGCATTCCTGAATCAGTCTGTTAGTCTAGATTAATGCTGGCCAGCTACAGATGAACTTGTCTGAGTCATCCCCTGGAGACATCAAGTTCCCTAAAATAGCAACAGCAACAGAATCCATTGAAAAGCTTGAACATCTCCATGGAAAGCTGTGATCACAATGCTGCACAGGAGTGTGGCAGCCACTGAAATGAGGATTTGCTTTAGGTCAGGGCACTTTCAATCTCAGGAAGCACAGCCCTGACGATGCTGCTGACGTTGCCTGATGCAACACAACAACAAACTGTCTTGGGAGCTGGTGGTTGTTCCTTCCCTTGCAACCTTAATACAGTGAAACTCCTAGAGACACTGGAATCAATCAGAGCTGTCAGAAAAGTAGTGGATGTTTGCATAGGGAAAGGCAACAAACCCCAATGAAGACCACTGAGGCTTCGTGTAGACCAGCAGCAGCCTCAAGACAAGAGGAGGAAAGCAAATACAAAGAATGACAGGGGCTGTTTTCCCAGAGGCCGAATGCAGGTTGGAATACAGGTGTTTTCCTCCATGCCCCTTCTTGCCATGGAATGTGGGTAGAGATGGGCCAAAGCCCCAGAGCAATGGCACTGGAGTTGGGAAAACCATCAGGAGCAGCCTAGCACATACTACCATGCTGAACTGGGGTCCTGCCACCACTCCATAGGGAAAACAAGGAACAGGTAAGGATTGACAGGAGCCTGAGAACACCAACTGGCTTTAACTGCCCCAATCAGCCTTGCCTGGGACCTCCACCCATGACCCATTGCTCCAGGAGCTCTATTTAAGCTGGAGCTTAGGCAGCTGCTTTTTTCCTGTGCTCTCCTGGAACCACATCTGCTCCAAGGTATCCCTGGATTGAGTTTACACTCTTCTCTGTGCTTTGCTTTTGCTGGGTGACACCTGGACTGTTGGTGGCCCCGTTACTGCCACCACCATGCTCTGCCTGGCCGTGGGGCAGCACCCAGCTGATAAGGCTGTTGGCCTCTGTTGTGCCTGCCCTGGGTTCTTGGCTCCCCTTCCCTTAGGAGGATGGGTGGTCCTTGTTGTTCTACGGGATTGTAGAAGCGGGATGCAGTGCTGTGTAGTTGTTAAGCATATGGCAGTGCCAGCTCTGGCCTGGCTCCCTTAGCTATAGATAACCCTTAGTCCCTGCCTTCCCCCACTGGAGATTGCCTATCAATTTCCACCAATGTCATGGAATTCCCACGATCCCATTTAGACCCAAACCTAACTGTGATCACTTCCCACTGCCTGGCATCCCCACAACTGCTCCACCTGTGTGAGACCCGCAAACCATTGTTTAGCTCCCAGATTCCTTCAGCTCTACACAGCACTTTCCCCCATCCCACTCCAACCTTGCTTTCCAGCCTCAAAGGTCCTCACAGCTCCTCCTTTCACCATCACTCCAGAGCTCTGTGATGGTGCTTTTGGAACCTTTGACAGCAAATTCCTTGAGGTTTTTCTGCAGACGACTTTTTCTCTGTTGACCCTGGTTATCTCTGTGTTGCTCACATGATGCGGAATTCCTTAAATTCCCCACCAGACCCTCCCATGGCTGTGTCCTACTTCTGCAAAGTGTATTTTCATCTTGTGCTAGTGTGATGAGGCAGTTCCTCTTGCCATGCTCTCTCCCATGGCATTTAATTTCTTGCTTGCTCCTCATGCCTGGGGTTTGTCTCCCATCACTGCCAATAGCTTGGAGATTTCTGGTGGCTTCACTGCTTGCTCAGGAGGGAATGGACAACAGTTTTCTTGTAACTTCATTGAATTCCAGTCTGGTTTGGGTTGAAGGGACCTTCAAGCTCACAGAATCACCACCACCACCCTGGCAACCTGTGCAAGGGCTGATGTACAAACAGAACTATTCATAAAAACACATGGTGCCAACAGCATGTCAAAGCCCAAGTGAGATCCAGCGCACACGTGTGTTCAGTCACACAGCTGGGAGCTGCTGCAGGTGAAGTATATGTTCTAAGTAATTCCATTGACTCTCAAAGCCCAGATCAGACTGCTCGGGATCCACTGGGCAGGGAGTGTGGCTGAAGGGCTCTCGCATTTGAGGGCTGGAGAAGCAATGCCCCTCAACAAGAGCTTAGAACCATGGAATCAGCCAGGCTGGAAAAGCCCTTCAAGCTCACCCAGTCCAACCGTTCCCAGCCCTGCCAAGGCCACCCCTGCCCCATGGCACTGAGGCCTCATCTCCACGGGCTGTGAACACTTGCAGGGCCGGTGCCTGCAGCCCTGCCCTGGGCAGCCTGTTCCAATGCCTGAGCACCCTGTGGGCAAGGAATTGTTCCTCAGCTCCATCTAAACCTGCCCTGGTGCAGCTTGAGGCCGGCTCCTCTTGTCCCATCCCTTGTTCCTTGGGAGCAGAGCCCAGCCCCTCCTGGCTCCATCCTCCTGTCAGGCACTTGCAGGGAGCCATCAGGTCCCCCCTGAGCCTTCTCTTCTCCAGACTGAACCCCGCAGGTTCCTCAGCCCTTCCCCATCACCCCTGTGCTCCAGGCCCTGCACAAGCTCCGCTGCCCTCCTCTGGCCCTGCCGCAGCACCTCAATGTCTCTCCTGTATGGATGCCCCAGAACCGAGCACACCGTGAGAGTCTCTGGGTTTATTTACCCGTCAAGAGCCGCCGCTCGGGCTCGGGCACCCGGCGGTGCTGGACTGAGAGCGCTGTGAGGCGCCCGTGGCCCGAGGGCCGCAAACCCGGCCCCTGCCCGGCCCCGCGGGGCCGAGCTGCCATTTGGTAGGCTGCGCCGCCCTCTCCCTCAGGCAGCGGGGCACGACATGGCGGCGGCACGGGCTCTGCCGCCGCTGCTGCCGCTGCTGCTGCTGCTGCTGCTGCTGCAGCCGGCGGCTGCCGTGTGGCCGCGGCCGCAGGTCCAGCGCTCCCCGCCCGGCGGTGGCCGCTGCCTACTGCCGCCCACCCGGTTCCGCTTCGGTCACGCCGCCGGCTCGGCCGTGGGGCCGGGCTGCACCGTGCTGGAGGCGGCGTTCCAGCGGTACCGGGCGCTGCTCTTCGCCGCCGCCCGCCCGACCGGTGAGGCGGAGTGGGGGCTGCCGGCGGGGCGGGGGGCTCGGCGCCAATGGAAGCTCGGTTGTCATTTCCGTGAATGGCTTTATCCTGAACGGAACCCCAGACCCAAACCCGCGTGTGCTCCGGGGTCAGACCGGCGGGGCTGGGTGATGTGCTGCTTGGGAACCCCCGGAGCGCCGGGTCAGCAGGGACTGGGGGTGATGGAGGCCATGGGCTGATGCCGCAGTGGCTTGGGTTGTGTCTCACGGCCTGTGCCACGCACCTCTTGCAGTAAAACACAGTGCTGGTTGGCGCAGGGGACACTGGCTGGCTTTCAGGGAGTTAGGCTCTTGCTGTCAAGACTTTATCTCATTGTTTTATCTTCTCCAGATCATGTTTCAGCTCCCCAGCGCTTCATTTTGCTTCCTTCTCTTGTGACTGCTGTTACAATCCCTTCAGCTCCAGTAGCTCTTGCTAGTCTTGACTCTTCCGCTTCTAGCAGCTCCTGGTGTCCAGTGTGAAGTGTTCCTTGAGGACAGACTCATGTTGCTTCATGCATGTTCCTTCCAAGTACACATCCATGCCATGGAGCGCTCTCCAGAAGGGTTGCTAAGCATCTCGAGGCAGTGTGGCTTTTCTGGCAGAGGTAGCTCATGGATTCATCCTGAAATTGTAGGGTGAGAAGGGGAAAGGCAGAAGCTTTGAGAGCCTGGGCTCTTTTTGGGACAGGCTTGAGAGGCCTCCTGTGCCCAGACCTCTTTGTGATAGCACCCACTGCGTGTCTGGAGTGCAGTGCAGGGAGGTCCCTTTGTGCATGCACACAGATGCTCGGTGCCTGCGTGGGTCTGGGGCAGCCTGGAGCGCTGCACCTGGGGAACATGGAATGCTTCATTCATCACAAAGAGCCACTAATGTGCTTCCAAGTGTTTAAATGTTGGTGTGAACTGCGGATCATGGCACTGGGAGCCACTCGGCTTCGCCTTGAGTACGTCATGCTTGGACCAAGGCAGGTTTGAACCTCTGAGAAAGATCCATTTGGTTTATTTTCTTGCTTCAACTCTTATGAGTAGTGATAGAAATAAAGTTTGATTTGGGAGCTGAGGAGACTTCTTTCTCTTTTGCTGCTAGGAACTAGCCTTAAAACAGCCGATGAAATTGTTCCCATTTTCCTGTTTATCCCAGAGGGAAAATGTGACCAGCACATCACTTGGTGAAACTGTGCGATCATGAGATTGAGCTTGTGCTTATTGCTTTCCATACACCCTGCTTTATGACACTACACGATTAAGGCTTTTTCCCTCTTTGCCTTCCCTTTTTATTTTCCACCTGGGTGGTTAGTAAGAATGGGCAATGGAAACCCCGGATGGAAGGGATTAGTTTGTATTAACAGAGAAAATAAACAGCAGAAACCATTTCCTCATGTATATCAAGAATCTGGTGTTTCAGTTTAACAGCAAGCAAGGTTCTTTCCAACCTCTCCATTCATTCTGGACTCAAGCATGACAAGAGAGACCAATTTAACAGAGGCATATGGGGGTCTTTGTCGAGCCCCTGCTCAAAATGACCCGAACCCAAATTGGAGCCAACTTTGCAGTTGGGTCTTGCTTCTCAGAGCTGTTTCCAGCTGAAAGGATGGTATTTCCAAGGATGGAGAACTGGGCACTTGCTGGAGTGTTTGACCACCCTCCAGGTGAAGAATTAACTCTTTTCTTATGTCTGATCAGATTTCCCTTGCTGCTTTTGCCTTGTCTCTTGTCCCCCAGCTGGACAGCTCCGAGACAAGTCTGGGAGAGACCCTGCTCCCTGTGTGAAACTCAAGCCACTCGTGATGTTTTACTGCTGCTAACCTCCTGCAGTTAGTTATTAGTGCCCTTATCCTCCAGTTTATACCTGTAAACTCCATGATGTTTCACCTTCAGCCTTCACGGTGAATGGATGACGTACCCTTGGTGCACCCACCTGCATCACCTTCTAGAAGCAACAGTGGTGGCACATACCTGCCTCTTGGCTTTGGCAGTGTCTCCCTGGGCAGGTTTAAACGTGGTGGGACCAGTTCTGTTGTGGCACCTCAGCAGAGCCAGTGTTCCTGTGTCCCCAGGCTTGAGAGCAGCTGTCCCTGGTGAGCAGTGCCTTGAGCAGAGGGAGCAGGTCCTGCTGTGCTGGCGTGTGCTTGCACATCTGCGAGGTTGCCTTGGCTACCAGCTTGTCTGCAGCCAGAGGAAAGCTCAAAACAAGGCTATCTTCTAGCCTTTTCCTTCTCTCCACAAAGGTTTCACCGTTCCATCCTTGTGGAATATGGGGCTCTGGCTCCTGCAAGCTTTGAAGCATGGGCTCTGCATACCCCCAGACACCGGTGGTGCCACAGTCTCTCCCAGGTCTGCTTGGTGCCTGGCTTCTGACCAGGCTTGCTCAAAGCCAAGCTCCTTATTTTTAGTGACTGTATTTATTGACTGTTCCTGGGAATGCTGTGGGGTGTAGACATGGAGTTGGCTGTGAGTAGCAAGGTCTCACCCCACTAACCCACCCTCTTCCTGGCCAGACCCATGTGTCTCAGCAAAGACAGAACACCTCTGAGAGTTGGGGGAATGATTCCAGTGAGGTCTTGGGCTTGTACATCTTCGGAAGTGCTTCTTCCAAGATAGAGAAGTGTGGCCAGAGCTCCTGCTGGGGGTCTGAATATGACCAGGTTTGTTTTCCAGCCACTGTGCTCTGCAGAAGGTGAAGCTGCAGCAGGCTTGGATTCATTCTCCACCCTTTCCTGCAGGGTTTCTTTGCCCTGTCTATTGCCTGTGGGGAGGGTAGCACAGCTTTTGGGTTTGTGCTTCATTTCCCGTGGTTGGGAGAGTTTGGAAACATGAATCTCTTCACCCCCCTGGAGAAGATTTGAATAGTTGTGCCTGCTGGAGCAGGGGTTGGTGTTCAAGAGGCTTTGGGGACTGCTGCTAGACCATACTCTGATGTGTCTCCTCTTTTGTGCACTCCTTTAAGCTTCCACTGCAAAGCCTTCCCTGGGGGTTTCCTCACTTTTGTGCTGAAGGTTGGGATCAGCTCATGTGCTCCTGGTTGCCTGTGTTTGAAGGAAGGCCCTGCTGAACACCCAGTGCCTGCTCTGGGGTGAGGGAGGTGGTGCCATGTGTTAAAACCATGCATTCCTGTGCCTCCCATCACTATCTGGGAGGATGGTGGTGGACTTGGAGCAGGGAAAAGGGCAAGGATGGGGTTGATGTCCATGGTCTGTGTCCTTTGCAGGGAATGGACCCATCTCCTTCACAGAGAACCCACCCCAGGACTTGCCCTGCACTCAGCTCCTCGTCTTTGTGGCCACACCAGGCTGTGATGGGTTTCCCAACCTGGACTCCAAGGAGAGCTGTAAGTGTGGTGCTTGGGGGCAGGAGGGAATGCAGCTGTTCCTGTGCCCATCAGGTGGAAGTAGCACTGTGCAGCACTTGCCCCCAGTTGCAGAGAGGCAGCAATCCAGCAGTCCTTGCTGAGTTATTGCCACACAGGCAGGGAGGGAGGCACTTCCCTAAGGGTGCTGATAAAGCAGTGGGAAAGGGTTAAAACAAAGAAGAAACCCCCAGATCTGTTCTCTGGGATCTAAGGTGCAGTCCTAGGATAGAATCACAGAATCGGCCAGGTTGGAAAAGCCCTTTAAGCTCATCAAGGCCAGTTTATCCCCAGCCCTGCCAAGGGCTCCCCTGCCCCATGGCACTGAGGCCTCATCTCCACGGTGTTTGAACACTTGCAGGGCCGGTGCCTGCAGCCCTGCCCTGGGCAGCCTGTTCCAATGCCTGAGCACCCTGTGGGCAAGGAATTGTTCCTCAGCTCCATCTAAACCTGCCCTGGTGCTGCTGTGGCCTGCAGCAGCACGTGATGGAGCATGGGACCTGACTCCAGCCTCTGTGATGCTGTGTTTCAGACAAGCTATCTGTCTCCGAAGACTCCTTGCTGCTTTCTGCTGATGCCGTCTGGGGAGCTCTCAGAGGTGAAGTGTGCTTTCTGTGGGACATTCCCACTCTCCCTGCCTCAGGCCTATGGGGATGTGCCTGTCTTTCCATTGACTTAGCTCTTAATTGAGCTCTGTTCCTTTGGGGGAATCCGTGCTGAGAAAGGGACTGTGTGCGGTTTTCCTGCAGGCTTGGAAACGTTCAGCCAGCTCGTTGAGAGAGACCAGAGCGGCACGGTGAGTGCTGGGGCAGTCAGCTCTCCATAGTGCTCCTGCCTCCATGGGGCAGGCTGGGGATTCCCTGCAGTGAGGGGTTACCAGCAGTGCAGCCTCACCAGAACCCAGGCAGAGATTTATGAATCCAGATCCTGCCTTGTGAGCAATTTAAGTGCTGCAGCTCTTCCTGGCTAGCCTCAAGTGTGGACAGTGAGAGTACCTCTCCTCATCCCACCAGCTCTAGGGACAGCGGTGACCCTGGTTGTCCCCTCCTGATGGCTGTGTTGCCCAAAGCCTTGCTCACTTCTCGCTGTTCTCTGTGTGCAGTACTACATCAACAAGACAGAAATCGTGGACTTCCCCCGCTTCCCTCACCGGGGACTGTTGCTGGACACCTCTCGTCACTACCTGCCCCTCAGAGCCATCCTGGAAACTCTGGTAGTGTGCCTCTGCTTGGAGATGAGGTGGTTTACTTGGGTGTCCCTTCTGCTGCCACAGCTGAGCCCTCTGAGTGGCCTTGAGGGCTTTTGGGTTGGTTTTCTGTGTGATGCTCCTTTCCAAAGATCCCAGGAGCTCAGGCCACTGCATCTACAGCTCATTGAGGAAGAGCTCATCAAACCTGGGTGTTCTGAGCAAAACCAGCTTGCTTGTCCCTAGATGAAGCAGCAGGCTGGGGTGGGATGGCAGCATGACCTCAATTCTTAACACACAGATGTTCATCATGGAAAAATGTTTCCGTGCTGCAGGCCCTTCCTGGTGCTGTGTTTGCTGTGGGGTAAAACATGGCTGCGTTTCCTCCTGAGGTAGCTCACAGCCCCTTTGTCTGGGTGATTCCTCAGCTCCCTTTGTAAATAGGATGAGGCAGACGCCCTGAGGTATCTTGGATTCCTGCAATCCAGGTTACTTTCTGAGGCTGGGTTGTTCCTGAGGAAAGGGAGAACAGTGACTTTCGGGGTCTCCACTGTTGCTGAGTTATAGGAAGAACAGGGCCCTCTGCAGCTCTTTGTGGTGCTGGTGTGTCTAAGAAAGGTGTCTGAATCCCTCTTGGGTTCTGGGGCACGTTTAGGGACTCTGCCTTGTCATTTTGGACCAGAGGGACCTTGTCCCCTTTCTGTGGCAAGCTGGGTGACCTTTCAGAAGGGGTAGGGCACATTCATCTTTGTCCCTGTTCCTTCCCAGGATGTCATGGCTTACAACAAGTTCAATGTGTTTCACTGGCACATTGTGGATGATCCATCCTTCCCCTATGAGAGCTCAACCTTCCCAGAACTCAGCAAGCAGGTAACCCCCCCCCCCCCCCC
>NDXB01015668.1:20668-49589 GCA_002631895.1 Agapornis roseicollis | reverse complement strand
ATTTGCCGAGGCCAAAAAAGTGGGTGGTTTGGAATTTTTTTTTTTTTTTTTTTTTGTTATTTTGGAATATTTTTTTTTTTTCAGTGTGATTTTGGTTTGAGAAGGCACAAAATATCGTGTGCTTCCTCTTACAGAATCCCTTGCTTAGAAAGTTATTTGATGATGAGATGCTTACTTTTTTTGTTTCAATACTTGTAGTATTCTCTTCTTATTCTTTTTGAAAAGTTGTTTTATTTTAAAACAGAGCAGTTCCTTTTCTTCTAGCAGTTACAGCTAGAGGACTGTCATTGCAGGAGGGACTATAAGCCCTAATCACTGTCTGTGATCATTACTTCTCTAATGGTACTGACTGACCCCATTGAAATTTCTCCTCTTGAGTTTCTATTCTAACATGGACTAACTTTTAAAGATATTAACAGATTTAATTCCACAGCCTTTTTAAAATAACATAATTATGAAAGAAAACCCAAAAGCTCTCACAAATATAGTATTTATATGTGTTTTAAAACAATAATTTTCCTTAGAATTTTCCCCTCAGGTTTTAGACAAAAATAGATGCAACCTCCCCTGCTCCTTTAATTGTTGGTTGAATGAAGAAAAAATTCCTGCTTTTGGCTGGTCTGCTTTTTAAGCATACTATTACTTTGCTTCAGTCTCTGCAAAATGTTATAGATTCAATTCCCCTGTTGGACCAAGAGTTAAAAATTAATTCATGAATAATAAAAACCAATCAGTCTTGTTGAGTTTAAGAAGGATTAGAAGAAAGGGTTTTGTACAGAAGCAGTTATATATCTTGGTGGTGATGTTGTTGGACTAATATATATTGTACTTGGTCTGGTTGGTTATCTGATAAAGGTAGCTGATTTGCAAATAGGATTGTTATCCTGATGACTAACGAGTCTCATATTGGGTGGATTAAAAGAGGTTGGGCACCTGGTGTCTATTACAAGTTCTTGATTCTCTCTTAGGAGATAATATATTTGATTCAAATGTGTAGATTGAAAAGGGACCAGGTAAATATACGCAATAAAGAAATGGTTCGTGCTACCTTACCACAATAGAGATCTTCGGGGAAGATGATGTGACTTGGGCACCAAATTGTACCGACTGTCAGCATGTGTGTGGTGGGGAGCTGTCCATAGCACAGTAAGAAATGTTGTCATCCTGTGCTCAGAGCATGTAACTGAAGAATGTAAGCACAGAAAAACTCATAATCCCCTTGAGATAGAGGAATGATTTGCACCCAGATTTCTGTGGCCTGTGCCTGTGTATATCTCTGTGTAGCACTGGAGAGGGGGAAAAGGAAGTCGGAGGCATGGCTTTGGAGGAGTGAGGGCATTCAGAGTGAAGGAGATATCTTTTTTTTTTTTCCTCTTTTTTCAAAAATGGGTCAGAGCTAAACCTACAGTTTATGGGAAGCCAGCGAACAAAGGTGGCTTGTTTCAGTGATGGTGCTTGAGCCTGACATATGGCATGGGAAGAAGACTGCCCTTCTGCACCAGTGAGCCATTCAGCCCAGTTAAATGGAGGTCTGGGGAAATCAGGGAGAGGATATGGCTGCCATAGGCAGGAGGAGGAATGGATATATCTTCAAATAACTGCTCTGTAAGAGCTTCTTAGGATTACAGAGCCTTGGTGAGGAAGTATCCTAAGCAACAAATTCTCCTTCTGTAAGAGGAATTTGCTGTCATGCCTAAAAGCCACAGCATCTCTGTCTTAGCTGTTGTGGGAAAAGTTGCAAACGTAGGATATTTAGGAGGTTAAAGACAGTGAGGTACAGCCTGCAGGTGGCTGGCTGGTAGATTTGGGTAGAAATAAAGGCAGCATTAAGAGAGGTGTCCTTCTATTAAAATGGTCAATAGTTTTGATTCCTTCAGTGAGGGACTGGCCAGTGGCTTTGATTCCACCTGCCCATTGCTCTAGCACAGGTAGGAGCTGGAAGAGCTCTGCAGCCATCTGCAGGGCTCCGCTGACAGTGCGCCGGGCACCTTGCTGCTGCGGAAGAGGCTGCAGGGCCTGCCTGGAGAGCAGCCATCGCACCTTTCTGTTTACAGGCCAGCTCCTGAGAATGTCAGTTTACTTTGTCCTCTAAAAAGTACACTCAGGTTTCTCCCGGGCATCTTGGCAGTGCTCTCATTACTGCATTAAGAGGGAGTTTCCATGTAGCCTCCAGGTAGACCCTTTGTCATCCCTCACAGTTCCTACTCTGCACTCTCCCTTTTGTATCTTACTAATATATATTTGGACACTGTTGCCACATCCCCTGAAGAGCAATTCCACCGTCTGAGGAGATCTCATGGTAAAGAAGCCTGATGAGTCAAGAGGTACCTTAATGTTTCCCATATGATTTTCAGGCAGTCTTTGAGAAACACATTTTCTTTATATGTGAGCATCTTTTGTGTATTTGCACACTGTTTCATAAATGAAGCAATTTAGAATTCTCATAGAATCATAGAGTGGCTGAGGTTGGAAGCAATCTCAGGAGGCCATCTGATCCAACTTCTCTGCTCAAACAGGGCCATGTCCAGGGCAACTTCTGAATATCTCTAAGATGAGAGACTCCACACCCTCTCTGGGAAACCTGTGCAAGTATTTGGTCACCCTCACAGTGAAACATCATTTCCTGTGTTCAAGCAGACCTTTCTACATTTCAGTTCATGCCCTCATGTTGTGCCCCTTGAGTATTTTTTACTCATACTTGAGTTCACCCAATTGTTTTATGTTGTGTTGTAACTCTAGTTCGACAGCCTCTTCTTAATAAAGTGACACATAGGAATTTTAAGTGCATGTGGGTTAAACCTATGTGGAAGAGAAGTATCTCCCACCTATTCCCTGGCAGTATATCTTAATATCACTTGTGTAGGTGATTGTCAGCTGGAAGTATAACTGCATTGTTGGGATTTGAATTGCTGGGCTCTCGCAGCCTGAGTTAAAAATGTCAGGTATGTTGTCTAAAATTTGCAATCAGCTCATCAAGAGCATCTATTGTGTCTCATCAGGAGATACAGCAGTTTCTCATCTAGTCTAGAGTATAGCTTGTCCACATCACAGTATGATAAATACAAATAAAGAGGTATTTGTTTCAAATATCCTCTTTATCTTTTTCTTAGTAAACAGCTAGGTTATCAGGGTTGTTTCCTTAACAGTGTAAATTAATAGCAGTAAGGAATAATTAAATGCAGATTTAACAGGAAACAATCCATTAATTTGGGGGTTGCCATTATTTTGGCCTCTCTTCTCAATCCTCATTGTTTGTGCTTTCTTATGGGAAAATGACATCAGAGTCATCTCACTGATCTTTGGTACATCACCATTGGGAGAGTTAGGATAAGGATTTGATGCTGTTCATGATGTGGACTACTGAACTGGGGAAAAAAGCCTTTAATAGCCATAGAGAAAAAAAATTTGAGGAGGATGCCATATTAAAATGACTTCTACCATGACAGAAAACCTTCTGCCTATAATAATGTAGTCAATACTTGCTGCCTTCTGGAAGCAACTACTGTGCTAACAGGTTCTGTTTCACTTACAGCAATAGGTAATTTGTATCAGGTTACTTCCACCTTCTGAGAGCAAGTAGCAACCATGAAATGCTGTCACTGTTGTTGAGGGAAGAGACTAGAGTTAAGAATTTATATGGGAAACTAGATAAGCAGAAGCCACAAGATGAAGAAGCCATCTAACAACTTTGAGCATGTTTGGGAACTTGGATTTTTAAAGCTGTCTTCAAAGGTACTTTGGATCTGAATCTGCTGTCATTTTTACTTGTGTAAATGACAAGTAACTGTGAAAATAAGGTGGGGTACACCGGTGCTAAACTGGCAGAAGATTAATATTAGGCCATTCAGCTTAACATCATAGTAGAGGAAGATATACATGGAATCAGTGTAAGAAATCATATTGAAAGGGACAGAAACACAGTAAAGCTTTGTATGGGAAGGGCAGAAACTAGTCATTTTCCTTCTATAAAACTTTGCATGGTGCTGTTAGTGCCTCTCTGGCTCTTTCTTTCAGATTTCAGGTTTCATGCTTCTAATGCATGAAATGATTATTTTCAGCCCTTTGGGAATAATTTTGGAGTATGTTTGAGAAGGCCACATAGTGGTAACTGGGGAAGAGTTTGATGCATTGCTAAAATGCACAGAAGACAAAATGCCAAATGAGGTGTGAGAGGAGGTGATGTTTGAACTCACTGAAGTTGCAAAGAATATTATTGGGATAAAACCAGAGCAGAGGTGAGTAAAGCAGAGTCCAAAGAAATGTTCCTGTATGTGGGGAATTCCAGAGAGCTCCAGATGAGAATGTCTTTTGCCAAATTCATGAAGATGAAACCCGTGGAAGAAGGCCTGTGCAGTGTTCAAGGCCAGGTTGGACGAAGCCTTGGGTGGCACAGTTTAGTGTGAGGTGTCCCTGCTTATGGCAGGGGGGTTGGAACTAGATGATCTTAAGGTCCTTTCCAACCCTAACTATTCTATGATTCTGTGATTCTATGAAGACTAGAACAAGATAGCTGGGGAGAAGAGACCTGGCTCTATTTCAAGCTCCTTTTAAGTTATCTGTATAATACCATCAAGCTAAGCAGCATTTCCATTTTTATAGCAATAGATAAAATTAAGAAAAAGTGGAAGGCAAATGTGACAAACTGTGCCTTAAGCAAAACTTCCTTGATACTCCCCTGTGTGTAGGAAATCTTAAGTTCAGCATTATCTGATTCTGTAGTATCTTCAGACCTCCAATGCTGCATGGAAATATAAAAAGCAATGCCAGGCAAAGCTCTGCTGCTTTAAACAAGAGTTGGTGGTTCAGAATGATCTTGAGCATTTTGGGTTGTAAACAGTATACTTCCAGTGGACACTATTGGAGCTATGTTTGAGTGGAGATGGTGAGCAGGAGGAAGACAAGCAGGGGTATAACCTGTGTCGTGGAGGTTAAGATCAGAGTGTGACAGAGTCATGGTGACTGAAAAGCTGAGGGCAACAGCCTGGTCACTGTGGCTGCACTTGCTATGTGACTAAGGTTTTTGTCTGAAGTATGATAGGAAACATCTGTTTCTCACCACTTTTCTCATTTAACTTACTGAACATACACTGAAAACACCCAGCCATATCTTCCTGCAGAAATCTGGAATTTGAATACAACAGTTTTAGGAGAGAATGACCACAGAGGACGAAGAAAGATTTTGCTAGCACATGCACAGGTTTCTGTTGCTAAAATTGAATGAGAGTTTGCTTAAAAACTGGGGTCAAACCGTGCAAAACTACCACTTGGTTTATCTCCTAGCTTTTTAATTCAGTATGTGCTGTATGGTCTCTGCAATGGAAATGGGGTTTCCTTCAGGTCTGCAGACTGTCCTTTTTTGTATATCTGCTACTACAAGGTGAAAGTTGTCAGCAACATCCTTGTGAGGTGAGAAAGAGTCACATATGTAAAGCCTGCCCACAGAAACACGCAAGTCCTATCCACTTGACAGCCCTGTTGTAGTCCTTATCATTGGCTGGAAGCAGAGCCTGCTTCCTGTACCCATTGTGGGGAACCTGAAAACTCCTTAGTGCTGGGAGCAAATTGCACTGGGGAGAGGTGATGAGACGTAGGGCAGCAGGATATTGCAGAGAGCAGAGGAGCTTTGAAATGGAGCTTTTGACATTGGAAAGACCTGAAGTGTGTAATGTCATGGGGCCTGAAGAAAGAGAACTGTTCCCTTGGGATGAGGAGATTTATTACAGTGTGTTTAGCATCCCTGCAACTAGAGAAGGAAGATGCACATTAGCAGCTGGTAGGAGGCCTGTGTTGCACTTCTGCTCCAAGGGAGCGGAGAAGGCAGGAATGACGCATTGCTGTGAGGTGGGATGGGAGTGGAGTCCTGGATAAATGCTGGCTTGGGGTAGAAGTGATGAAAACTTGGGTGACTTTTTTTGTTGTGATAGAGATATTACCAAATATCCCCATGAGACAAACCACGCAGTCAGTGAGCTGGAAAAAGGGGGAGCTGGACACCACTAACCAATTTTTAAACATTTCCTGGCCTGTTCTACTGGCCACTGCTGGCTATTAATGTGTTTTCAAGTCTTTCTGTTGTGTTGCAGGATTAAAGGTGCTTACCTGTTGCTTCCTTGTTGGCTCTCAGCAGTGTGATGCTGGAGATGGTTTAATTTTCTCCCAACTTCCATTTTTATTGGAGGTCTTTTCTGCTGAGTGTGGGAGAGGGAACAGAGAACAGCACATGACAGCACCTCTTCTGCTTGAGACGTTCATGGGCTGGTGGCATTGCTTTGTGGCTGTTCTTGTGGCTCTTCACATTTGTGCAGCAGCCCTTGCTCTAGCAGGTGTACATAGAGACAGGGAAGGGAAGGAAGATTCTGTATTTTGCCTGTTCTTGAGGGGTACTTTATGTTGATACTTAATATGTCAATGAACATATGGAGGGTTCCATGGTGTGTCTTGTACTTCATGATGTAATCGGATTTGCTACCTCACATTATGTGCCTTATGCATGCATCTTTTACACACATCTTGTGTGTGTCCATCTGTACTAAAGCAAGCAAGGATATCTCCCATGAAGCTCCAGTTTCAGGAAGTGCTTCTTGCTGAACAGGGTTTTGAAGCATCTTCTTGGCCTGAGGGAGGTGCTGTTAGAACTCCTCCTGTAACGGTATCACATAAAACAACCTAACAGGAGTGTGAACTGGCTGAATGAACATACTAAATCTGTGACAGAATTCCTCATTCCAGGAGGAGATGTAGGTTTAGGATTGGGGTTATTGAGCCAATGCTTATTTAAAGTGTCATCAAGACTGAAAGGTAGTTTGTAGAGGTTGGTTGAACAGCATTTGATCTGAGGAGCTGCAATTATAATGGACAAGGAGTAACACAGTGCTGGGCAGGAAAGTCTAGCACCTCAGAAATTAGTTTTTGAAAAAACAGTCTGACGTTGTTTAAACAAGGTTGTTGCCTATCGCCTGCTTTCTGCAGGGATTTAAAGGTGCAAAATGAATGATCTTCACAGGAATAAGAGGTAGAAGGTAAACTGTGCTTCCATGCAGTGGTGCTGAACCTCTGTCAGATGTGTCCTTTCCCTGATGTACATTCTGACGTTTGCTTATCACTCGGGGAGCAAGGGCACATCTTTTGCCTCCAGCAGCCCAGCTGCCAGGATGGAGTAAATATTGCTTTGTGGCCAAAGGGGCCTGTTAGCCTCCAAGAGACAGCAAACAGCAGCACTCAGAAAAATTAGCAGCAGTAGAAGTACATTACACAATTCATCAATCTTTTGTTTTCAACACTGAAGCAATGCTACTTGGGGCGTGTGGCTTACACCAGGGTCAGCACTTTCATTAGGAGATCCCTGGCCCCCCACCCTAAGCCCACTACCCATTCCCAGGGGTGCTGCAGAATTACTTCCAGCAATGGGTGCATGCAGCTGCCTGGCATGGGTGAGTGAGGCTGAGAGCAGCCATTCTGTTCTAGGCAGCATGAAAAATCAGAGGCAGCTAGGTATGAGTAAAAATAAGTTTCCCTGGTGTCAGCACAGGCCAGTTCTGATTTTAAAAATGAAATATGGCAGCTAATTAATCTAGATCACAGCTTAATCGCCTGTGGTGGGTTTAAAAAAACCCCATTTTTGTGTGAATTTAGCACTCAGGAAAGTGAGAAGCTGAGATTACTGCATGGATAAGCTGTCTCCCGCCAGCTCTGTTCATGCTCCTTCATGGTGGCCTACAGTAGCCACTGCTATTACCTCCAGAGCTTGTCTTTCATGCCCTCCTGTACAGCAGCATCTACACACTGGTGTGACACACACCTCCCCAGCACCTCTGCATCTCCTTTTGTGAGCCATCACAGAGGTTTGGAGGCACAGAGCAGCAGATTTGCAGGTTCACTCCAGGATGATATCAGGAATGCCTCTTTCTAGGGCCCAGGCTGTGGTGTGCTACCTGCTGTCACAACGCAGTGAAAAACTGTTCTGCCCTTGAAAGTGTGGCATGAATAGGGAAATAAAAGAGATCAGCAGAGAAGGCATCAAGGCAACAGACAGAAAGCTGAAAAGATAAAGGGTTTACTAGTTCTGTTCTTTCTTCCAGGCCAGCAGTAGGCCAAGACTGGGGAAAAGAAAAACAATCTGTCCAATTTTATAGACTGTGAGTGCGTTTATGTTTTGTAAAGATTTTGAAAAGACAGAACATGAGTGCTTTGCTGCACATCTCACCCGTCATTAGTGAGTTGCATTCTGCCACTGTTTTCAGTAGATGTAGGTCTTGCAGAGGGATGTGTCACAGGCACTGGCTGTGAGACAATGTCTGCCAGTTGGTTGACTGAAGTGAGGGATGGCATGGGGGAAAGCAGGTATGTGTTTGAAAGATGAGCAAAACAGATGGACCAAGCTGAGTGCATGTGATGGATCACAGAAAGGGCTAGGACAGTGTGAGAAGAGACTATCTATTAAATTTTGTGATATGGCATTAAAATAATCCATCAGCAAAGTGACAGCTTTCTACTCTGTTCAGTCAAGTTTTTGGTTAAGATTCTCTAGAGTTAAGAGCAAGCAATTTACTTTGTCCTTCATTTTCTATTCGCACTTATGCTAAATCATGGTCTTGACTGTTCTTGCAGGTTAGCAAAGCTGAGTAGGAGGCAAGCAAGCAAATGTGGGAGGCAGTGCAAGAGCTGATGTCACTGATGAAAAATATTTTTCTCTGAGAGCTGGCACCTCAAAATGGCACCAGGGTTGTGTGTGTGCCCCTGACACCCATTGTGGCATTGCAGTACTGGTTACTTGGTGGATACCAGTGTTCTGATTAAATTTCAGTTCAGACAATTACATTGTTCCTTATTTTCCATTATCATTCCAACAGGACAGACAGTTCTTTTTTCACTCAAACTCTGGCTGTATGGTGCAGAAAAGCTGTTGTGCTAGGCTTTAGAGATAGGATGAAATGATCCTGTAATGTGCATACATACAATTTTGAGTAGCGGTTTGAAGTCCTTGTGCGTGAAAGATGCTGCCCATTACTTCTTATTCATTGTAAATCATAATTTTTTAATATATTTTTCTTACAGTGGCCTGAGTGGATAGAAAGGAACTCTTCAATTTTGTGAGGTAATAACTATCCTAGGTGAAATTAAATGCAAAGCCAAAAGCTTTAAACAAAAAATGGGTTGCTAATAGAACACAGTAGTACTGTTTTGAATATGTAACCTTCAGCAATTATACTGACCTATGTAAGAGCAAATACTTGGCACTTAGTTTGAATGAAAACATTATTTCCTATTTTGTCACTATAGACAAATTGAGAAGATGAAGCAGTCACGTTTACTGAGGGCATGGGGATAGTGAGGCCAGAGGGCAATAGAGATCTGAAGAATGCGGCTCCCATTCAGTGTTATGACCAGCAAAGAAAGTCCTGTCTCAGCATAGCAGCTGGGGAACAGACATGATTTTCAACTTGAAAACACAGTATTAATGGGTTGTATTTTGTTGTGCAATATTTGATCCATGAGGGCCTGGTGGCCAGGACCCCGTAAAGCAATTTGAAAAATGTAAGGTATGTGTAACAAGGTAAGAACGCAGAGAAGAGACAAAGAATTCACAGCAATGCGGAATAGGCTGTAGTGAATAAAAGGGAGAGTTGCACACATCAAAAGGCATTTGAAAATTATTCAAGATAAGTGCATGTCCACTAGGTCAGAAACAAGGAGAATCTAGTTTGTCCTCTTCAATTTACCTTTGTTATTACGCAGCACATATCCCCACGGCATCTCAAATCTTGCTGTTTTGTCTGAGGAAGAGTAACATATACGTGAGGTTTTGGAATACCTGTGATTTGTTCTTGCAAAACAGGGCTTTGAGAACCCTAGGGGCACACAATTAACTGTTTCATTTTAATTCAGCCCTGTGGGAAGATGTCAGGATCTCTCACTTTGTCTCTTTGAAATTGCTTTGTAAAGGGGATGGTTAGTTAGCATCAACTGAGCATCTGCCGTCCAGGCTCTGTGAATAATCCGATTCCGCTCTGTATTAGAAGAGAGAGAAATCAGACAGGGCTAAACACCAATGATTAGTTAATTTTACTGCAGTCTGGTGATGCATTTGGATTACACAGGATTTATATGGCTTTCCCAGTTCTAATTTCTGTGATTCTCTATGAGATAGTCAAGACAAGGCAACCAGCAATCTTGGAGGGAAAAGACTGGAGCTGATATCTCCTTTTTCTCTTACTTTTTGTGAAAGTTCTCCCCTTCTGTTTTCCTTCGTTTGTGATTTTGGGTCATAGAAAGCTGAGAGCATCCCTGAAGATGGCAGCACAACTCCCCAAACCCTAGCTGCGGTGCTCACAGAGTGCAGAGTTAATGCTTTCTGGCCTGGCAGGCGGAACCTTTCTCTGTGTCCCCTTATGCACACACGCAGGTGTATGTTTCTTCTGTCCAGGCCATTGTTCTGCTGCCTGGTTCATGTTCCCAGAAAGCAGGGATTATCTCTAGGACTTTTTTTNTGTGTCCCCTTATGCACACACGCAGGTGTATGTTTCTTCTGTCCAGGCCATTGTTCTGCTGCCTGGTTCATGTTCCCAGAAAGCAGGGATTATCTCTAGGATTTTTTTTTTTTTTTTTTTTCCCAAAGCAGTGGTAAAATTTTAACTTGGGAAAATTGATTATTTTCTTTTCCTAGTTGTGCTGAAATCAAATGGAGTTGCCCTTGTATAGTTGTTGTTTCTGAGAGAAGATTATCTTTCTCTTAAAACAGATAAAATCAGAGCAAACATACATCATAAAGGAAGAAAAATCCTGAAAACTCTTCAAATTTACTTACATTGTAAGTTTTGGAGCAAACAGAGAAGATTTTGGAGTTGTTAAGGTGTTTTTTGTTAAAAGGAATTTTGGGGTTTTTCTGTGGTATTATGTCCCTACCAGTAAGTGAAGTACATCCATAGCTCTTGGAAGCATTTGACATTGACACTGGAAATGCCTGTACTGAGGGTCTTCAAATAGTCTCTATTCATCCATTTGTCTGAAGTGGTCTGCAACCATATGGCTCTGTTCATATCCAAGCAAAGCTTAGTGGTATCCACAACAGAATTTTACTTCCTTCTTCCCTCCCTCACCAGCTTGGTTTCAACACTAAAATTGTTATCTTGACCTGCGTGGAAACTGCCACCACCAGCAACACCTACCTTTATTGTGACAAGGTGCCATTCAACAGCCTTCCCTTACTTTCACAAATGGGACCACACATCATTGACCCTGAAGTGCAACAATTACAAGCATAAAGTGTTTTGGTTGGGATTGTAGAGCATCCTTTTCTCTTGTGTTGGATTCAGTTCTAGCTGTCCTGAAACATCTGCTAGAGCTAAAATGTGACAGTCTCTTTCTGTAATGGCAGGAGGGAAATTACTTTTTGAGAGCCGAGACATCACTGAACATGCCAGATATGAGAAGGCTTTTTGTCTTTTCACGTGCAGAGGTGTAAGTTTTTTCAGCTCCTCTTTCTAACAGTCAAAAGCTAAAGAAACCTTTGTGACTTCCATCTGAATATTGTTTTCTTGTGTAATAGAACGTTTTAGACTGACCTGCAGGTGAAGTAGATATTACTGGATGTCACACAGAATGTGCATAGCCCAACACTGATAAAGATGTTAACGAGAATTAAATTTCTTTACAATGTGTTTTCCGTATGCATGTTCTGTATCCTGCATCTCTGCCTTGGAATATTGAGGTTTGTGGGAAGCATATGTTGCTCCATGAGATCTACACACAAAGCAGGAAAGTCTCCAAGTGGAAGGTGCACATAGACAACCCATCTCAAAACTCCTAAGGCCAGCTGGTTGGTAGCTTTTCTTCCCTTTGTTTTTCAGTGAGTGAGTATGTAAAAAGGAGCTAGTGTTTCATGCAGGACATGGAGTTGAGTCCTGAATGTGTCCTGGTTATATTTTTATCACACTAGAATACTGAAAAGAGTCCTGGGTTTTGAAGCTTGAGCCAGATCTGTGTTGGAAAGATACACTGGGTATTTTAAAAATATAGTAACTGTTTGTAAACAAGAATAAGGAAGGTGTGTGAAAATAATGGTGCTGAACAGTGCAAGCTTGCAAAAGCAAGCTCTATTAAAAGAAAAAAAAGCATTAAAGACGGAGAAAGAAGGAGTCTGTAGTTTTGCAATATATGATAAGAGACCTTTGTTGAAGTGAAATGATGCTCCAGTTATGATTTTGTTTCTTAATGCAAATTTCTTGTTCTTAGTATTGCAGAAAGAAGTTTGAGAGCATGCAAGTAACCCAGAAAACTGAAACAGATGCAGAAAACAAACATTACTTTCTATTTGCAGAATTTCCTGATATTTAGATATAAATATCCTAAAAATACTTAGATATTTTTTCAAGTGTGTAATTGAGGTTCTAGAATTTTGGGTGCTTGAATTTGGTGATACCTCTGTGGAAGGTTTGAAATTAAGGAAGTGAGGTGGACTGAACACTGTGGGACAAATTTCAAGTTATAGGCAAATGTGGATCAGGTTTGTACTTCTCCAGAATTCTGAGATTGAAATCCCTGCAGGTTATATTGTCAGGACTGCTTGATGTACGAGACAAAAGTACCTGTCACTTCCTTCCTTCCTCCACAGGAAGTGCGTGTTTGAGCTCTTACCACTTAATTAGTAGATCTATACCCTGCCCCTTCCCCATCACAATCACTTCCCAAAGCTCAACATCTAGAAAGGAGGAAGGTGACTCAAAAGTGTCAGCCCTCAGGGTACAGCAGTTGTCACCCACACTTGGGAGGGCTGTTGGGCTTTTCTTATTCCAGCTAAGGAGAATAAAACAGCTCAAAAGCCCAAGGCTCCTTCTCATATCTGGTTCTTCCTAAAACAGAGGGCAGTTTACTACTGCCTTTGTATTGCTTCTGGGGTAGACCTTATGCTTTCCCATCTAAGGAATTTTCCCCTTTCTCTGGGCTGTGTGCTTCTGCTGCCTGGGGTATGTTCCTGGAAGAACTCTGCCTGTGACACAGCAGATCAATGGGCGCAGACCCAAGTCCCCTTTCCCAGGGATCAATATGATGTTGGAGTATGATGCTGGGGCTGGCATTGCTTACTCCTTTCAGGTCTGGCATTGATTAGCTGCAGCCTGCAAATAGAAGTGGAGCAGTAATGCTCTACAACCTCAATAACCCATCCTCAGGAGCCTGCCAGAGTCAAGGGGCTCCTTTGCTGCTACCGCAGCCAATAGAGCCATTTCATTAGGCTGGAAAGGTTAATTGCATTGAAAACTGGCGTCATCCTCAGCACATGACTGTTGTAAGACTCCACAGTTATGTGAGGCTTGAAGCTCTCTCAGGGAGAGTGGACACAGCTGAGCTCTGAGAAATTTTGCTCAGTAAGGCTTCTGTGTAGGGCAGTCAGATCCCACATCTGTCACAGTTCTCTTGCTGAAATCCCCTTACTCAGTTTAGAGAAAGTTGGTGAGGGGGTGACTGATGTGGATGGTGGTTGTGGTTAGAAGGGCACTTGGTATTTTCGTACAGCCTTTGGATTGCATCCTGCATGCAGTAAATATGGAGGAGCAGCTCATACAAACTACAGGTCTTACTCTGAGCTATGCAACTGAAGGAAGAGCACAGCAGGCTGGGAATCATGGTCTCTGTGTGCTGCAGCTCTGCACGGGAATGGCGCCTATGAGTCTCCCTGTTCTGTGTTCACAGCAAACAGAGCTCAAGCTCCTGCAAAATTGTTGCTGCAGCCATTCAAACAGTATAGGCCTCCTGTGGCAGAAGGCCACTTGTGTGCTTCCAAGCTCTTGAAACCGTTACCTATCAAAAACCCAAGGGGAAGGCTCCCTCTGCTGAAGTTTGGCCCTGTGAAAGTTCAGGCGGTCTCTTCTAGTGTGTATGTTAGCTAGGTTTTGGTCAGAGAAATTTATTTTCTGGTTGACATTTGGTTTTGGTTTTGTTTGGTTTGGCTTTTGTTTGGGTTTTTTTTGTCAGGGTTTGCAGGGGAGTCTGCTCTATGTGCACAATGTCACAATTCAATTTGCCGGAGTTCTAGAAATTAAGAACATTCTGATCATCTGACAACTTTTGAGGGTCTAAGCAGTGTATTTCCTCATAGTAAAGAGGAAATTAAATTTTTGAAGTGATTTTTGTTAAAGACACAGATTTTCCATTACCTTAGCAAGTGTCCTCTCATTCTTTTGTTAGAAATGCCATCTTAGGAAGCAAATAGGGATTGGTGTTGGGTTCTGAGATTTGGCTAATGTGTGTGAAGTGTTCTGAGGTGTTCTTACTGAAAATATTAAAACAAAGCAGAAAATTAATTTCCAGTCTGACACAGAGAACTTTGCAAACTATTCACTAGTTGTTGGTGACTGAGTAACAGCCAGGCTGTTAAATCTTTAGTTGCAGCTTCTTTTGTAAACTCTTTTCTGCCTCCCCTTCATAGTCATAGTCGCCTTTTGTGGACAGTCTTGCCTAACATTTTTTCTTATATCTTCTTGCTCTTCTTTCCTTGTGTGCCACATTTTGAACCAGAACGTTGGTTCTAAGGGAGGGAAACATGCTGCTGTAGATCAGAACTTCGGCTGCTGAATAGAGAGATGAGGACAGAAGGATGTGAAGATGCTGGGTGTGCACAACTGCTGCTTTCTAAAGGGAGCCCTTTGCCGTAAACTCAGTCACATCTCTGTCAGGACGTGGCTGTTGTGGCATCCCAGCTACATGTGCCAAGCACCAGTGCAGTGCTTGGTGTGTTTTGTATGACTGCAAGGAACCTGTATTGAAGTAGGATCTCCCCTTGAGCGTGGTCAGCTGATTGTCCACCTTGCCCACTTCTTACAGATTCATGGGACAGGCCTAAAAGGGTTCACATGTTCATATCATGTGTAATTCCCAACACACACCAGGGCTCTGTAGCTCCCCTATCTCCTCTGCCTCTGTGCAAGGAACTTTCTGCTGCAGCTTGAGAGGAAGTGAATGAAAGAAAGGACTTAAAGGTCTGAAGGAGGAAGACAAGAAAGGAGGGCGGGAGGGAACCTCTCAGGTTCAGGAGAGCTATTTTGAGATGCTCTTCCAGTGTGCACAGGATTCTTGCTGGGAAGGACACAGTGAAGAGCTTTCTCTTTAATACAGTGTGCATTTTATCTCTGCAGACTTCTTGCAGACTTAGTTTAAAGATCTTAGCTCAATACCATTAGTGTATCTCTGCTGAAGGCCCTTTATAAAATTGATTAGAAAGTGGGCTTTTGCATGTGTGTGTGTGGGCTCTAATCTGATTTGAGTCCGAGATGGTATCTTTAATTCAGTGCATCGCGGCAACTAACTCACGAACTTCACTGAGACTCAGAGCTCCTAATTTGGTTTGAGAATACATTAGCAAAACGAGCTCAGAAGGGCCCTTTTCGGGGAGAGAGGGAGGGGGTGTCCTGGGGGGGTCTTGGGGATGATGGGAAGAATTGACTTGACAGAAAAGAGTCGTGGATTTAAACAAGATCCTGGGCATGATATTCCTGCAGTAGTTCCTAGGAAACAAAAAAAGGGAGGAAGGAGAGAAGATTGATTGATTGCTGGCCTTGCACAAACCATGGAGAACAAAGTGAACCTCAAAGCAGGCTTAACCCTTTCTTCCCATGCAAACAGAGAGAACTTGAGGTGTTGTTTATCCAGAACTGTTTGTCCTCTTCCCATTTCTTCATCCTACTCCCTCGTCTGATGCCTGTAGCACACACTAGCATTGCGGAAGCAATAGTTTGCTTTTGGACAATGACCCACACTACCAAATCTTTTCAGGACTGATCCAACTCAAAGTAAAATACTAATAGTAGAATCATAGAATGGTTTGGTTTGAAAAGGACCTTAAGATCATCTAGTTCCAACCCCCCTACCATGGGCAGGGACACCTCGTGCTAAACCATGCCACCCAAGACTCCATCCAACCTGGCCTTGAACACTACATGTCTGTCCTTCTTTCCTTCTTACTTTCTGAATTAGAAAAAAAGACAAAATGTATGCAAGAAGTCAGTATTTGCAGTGGGACAATGACAACAGTGTTTTGCTGCACATGATATGTAAAAGCCTAACCTGGGGTTCATGGTGTAGATATGTATAGCCACTGTCTCTTTTATAGCTAACCTTTCCTCTTCAGATCCCCTATCCCTGTATGATATGTACTGGGAGTTCTGTAGCATTTGGTATGGTCCAGTTGGTGAAGAGGGGAAAGAGGTCAGAGAAACTCTCAGGGTTTCTCCCATCCATTTTAAATAAAGGATTATTTTAACTTAAGAAATTATTAAAGTAAATGGGGGAGTAACTGAGATGCTGTTGGATGCTATGGAAATACTCAATATAGAAGTAAATATTTGATTTGAAAATGTAATTAGTAAGCTGTTAAACACAAAATGTTTGCTGTGTTAATTCAGTTTTATGGCTGAGGTCTTGCAGACACCGATGTCAGAAGAGTGTCAAGTTCTGCCTCCTTCAGTATTCCCCTTGCAGCTGGGTAGTATTTCGTCATGGCAGGAGTATGGTGTTCTAGGACTTGCTGCCTAAATTTTGTAAATTGGTACAATTCAGTTTTTTGCCAGGGAAGTTTTACTGGTTTATACCTGGCCATTAATATAGTGTCTGACTTACATTTTCAAATGAAGGCTCCTAAATTGTGTTTGCAAAGTACTTACATAAGCCTACATGCGTGTGTTTGAGAATATGACTGTCTTTGTGCAACGCCACATTGTGGCTGTTTTACGCAGAGAAACATCAAAATTACTGACTTGAGTATATTGCAAACTGTTTGGTATACTGGTCCTTTATGATATATTTCCATTCCATTGCATGAGTACAAAGTCAGCCAAGACCACAGCTGCACAGAGGGCACAACATTTTCAGCGAAGATTTGAGCCCCTTCCTCTCAAGCATTGCATTTTGCAAGACAGAGCTGACTATGCTTTCAGGAATGAGGAATCACAAAAACCAGAAAGCTCAGAAATTGAAGGCTTTGGCAGTAGGTGTTACTGTGTCATTTGTATATGCAACTGGATTCAAATGCTTAAGCTCAGCCACCTTCCAATAATTATTTTGTTAGCCTTCATGCTCTGCAGAGAGCATACCATATGCTTAGTTGAGGTTCCTTTTTACCTTCTTTGATGAACTGCTGAGGTCAGCAATTTTATTTCAGTAGCTTGCTCTGATGAACTTTATTTCTACACCAGCCTCCCCATCCAGACAATGCTGCAGTGCAGAGAAATAATCCAATTTTACTTGATTATTAATAATTACTCTCAGCTGCTATTTTTTTCAGTTGATTGATTAGAATAAACACTGCTCTGACAGGATACACCAGAATCCATAACTCCCCTTCATTCTCTCCGGCTACTTCAGCTCCTGCTTTTCCAAACACAACGTGAAACGGGAGGTTGTAATGCAGAGTGGCTTCTTTTAAATATGCCTTCTTGCCAGTTTTTACTAGTTGTGACCAAAGTTCATTTATCTGGATTGGTGGAAGTTCACAAGACCTCTATAATGTCTCTGGTTTGCAAGCCAGTGCTTTTGGTAAACAGATATATTTCCCACTGTTCGGGGTTGAAGCTGGACAAAACTTCAATCTTTTAGTCTTCCAAACTGATCGAAGACTGTAGTTTGCAGGATATGTGCTTCCTATTTACAGCTTTGTCCCTTATCTGACTGGTTGTGTATCCATTTAGCAGGGTTTCAGGCCATGAGTCACTTTGGAGGGACAGTCATGTTGTGGTTGTGTGAGGCTTTTGCTGTACCAGATTTGACAGTTTCCTTTTAATACTTGGAAGGAGCATATCAAAAGGCACTCTCTGAACAAGTCCTAGCTTGAAACTGTACAGAGCAGTTCTGCAGGGACAGAGGGACTTTAAATATTTGGCAGATTTGTCAGGAACTTAAAACACCTCAGCAAAATTATGCACAAAAAAATATAGGAAAACAAACATCAATGTTTGTGTTTGCACCAACCTTGTGCACAATCAGGAACAACCTCTCCCAGCACTGTAGTCCGCTCCCTGTGGCTCCCTTGTCAATCCAGCCCATTTTGTACCAGATTTTCTGTGAATGCCAAGTGGTGAGCAGCACTGCAGCAAGTACCTAAGGAAGTCATCACAGGCAGTTCAGGTGTAGCTGGGATGAGCACTGATTTTCCTACAAAGTAGCTGCTCTTAAACCTGTGGAGTGGAATTCCCTCTGGGGAGGTGGTCAGTGCAGCATGGGAGATGGTTTTGCTACTTGTAGCTGTTTTGATTTCCAGCTGGGACTCCTTATATTCATCCTGCTTAGAGAGCAATGCTGTTTTCAGGGTGGGAAGGTGAGAAATGAGAAAATTGTTTGAACATGGACAGAATTTACCTCCTCTTTGCAGCCAGAACAGTTGTCAAAGGCGCCTAGAGCTTAGGCTATTTATCTGCTTAGGATGAATCCAAGGAAATAAATAAATGAATCCCTATTAGAGAGATCTTTTTAGGGAGCTTGTTACTGAATTTCCTCTCTGGGGTGAAGTACATAGGGTGGACAAGTCTGTCACTGTTGGCAGCAAATGGGCTTCTGAAGGATGCTCAGGCTAATGAATGTCACCCAGAGATGGTGATGTATGGATGAATGGGTCCACTGTAGCCCACCATGTACCATGGTTGGATAGGACCGTCAATCTGCGCAGTGTGACTGGCAGAAGACTGTTTATTAGAGGAAGTGGGGATTTCTGAGAAAGCAGAAAAGATTTGTTCATCTTGCTTTTCTTCCCAGGAACATTTGAATTAAAGTGTGTTTGAAGAAGGAGTACATTAATACTAGAAGATAAGTCTCCAGAAATCTAGTGAAGGGCATGGGATAGCTGCAGTGTTCAACATTCAGATGACTCTTCAGGACTGGAGATCCAGTTGCTGTTCAGATAAATAGTAATCATGATTTAATTTCAACAGTAGTTGAATCAAGGCTTAAATGAAGAGATAAAATATTATTTGTGATTTATTTCCACTGTAGCTACAAAATTCTGGGTTCAGGTGGCAGGTAAGTTATTTATACTCAATTCCAACAGTATTTCCTCAGCAAAATGAAGCAGTGTTTTGTGGCTTACAGAGGTGGTAAGAAGTAGCTCTCCTTACTGTGAGTGAATGAGAAAAAAGTTTCATTCAAGCTTTCATCAAAGTGGATAAAGTGCCTAGGTCAATTTTTGTGAGTTGATAGGGAGCCAGGGTTTTGGAGTTTCTGATCACATGCCAGCAGTGATTTCATTGTGATCCAGATGGAATGGGGTAAAGCTTAAATGGCACCAGGTGAAAAAGCAGAGCTGGGTTTCTCCAGCTGCACTCAGCTTTCAAAACAGAGAGGTTGATTTTTGCTGTGGGATGCTTCCTGACACATGGCTAATCCCTGAGTAATGCAGGATGATCATTGTATGAGTTGATGGCACAGCCTCTGTGGTACTACTGAATTTCCAGATCATTTATTTAGAGTTCCACCTTTTCAGGTGTTTTGGATGTAGTTTGTTTGCCAATATCTGTCTCTTCATGCTCCCTGGTTAAAGAGGATAGCATGAAGTGTCAAAAACTGTCTGTGTACATTAGAACATATGTATTTCTGAAAGTGTATAAATGGACACCTGTGGTGGGAAGCACAAGCAGAGATCAACGTGGGAGGTACAGGGAGGGCAGCAGCATGAAAATTAGAATCTTGTTTCACAGAATATTTGTTGTTTCAAAATGTTATTTCATCCCAAATCTGGCTGCAGCCTGAAACTTTAAACAGAGTAGAAATTCCAGTAAAATTTATTTTGAGGAAACTTTCAGTATTTTGTTTCAGTTCAGTGTTCTTGAACCAATGCATGACGGGCTAAACAAAGTGTTAGAAACAAAACAAAATTAAACATCTCATTTTCATTAGAGTTGTTTTGGAAATCTTGCAGTACAAAATGTTGCCAAAATTCACTTAGTTCTGTGGTGGGACAGAATAGCATTTTTTTAACAAAATGAATTTTTGATTAAGAACTTGTAGTGATGTGTAACTGCAAAAAAGGATGGAAAAATGGGTTGTATGGGGGTGTGATCAGGAGGCAGTTGGTGTGTGCAATAGCACCTAGGGAGATGGAGATAGGATTAGGCAGTATTAGAGATAAGGTTATTGTGTAGACTGGGTCACAGGGGACTGGGCTTAAAGTTCATGCTCATGTAGGAGGAGGCCAGAATTGGTCTGTATAATACAGCCAGGTTTGTGAAGCCAGTGTTGTATTCCTCTGGCTGGCTTGCATGCAGGAAAACACTAGCTACCCAAGCTACTTGAACAGACAGATCTCTGTGCTGTAGTGCTGAAGAAAGAGGTTCAAATTCTGCTGATAATCTGGAGCAGAGGCCACCATGAGAGCACGGAGCTTATCTGTCCATCCCGTCCTTCTGTTCAGCAAACTCATCTGCACGCTCCATTCTTTCAGTCACAGTTGCTGATTAACTGTCACAGTGTTTCTGAGACACAGGTCATCCAGGACCATGTGCCTGCTTTTCACTTGAGGAATCAATGTCATGGTTATCTGCAATGACTTGCTGAAGTCTAAAGAAGAGTAGTGTTGAGTCTGCAATGAAGGACATTTTTGGCTGCATTTTAAGGGCTCAGTATGCTGTATGTCACTGCCCTATGTCATAAATGCACATCCAATGACTAGTAGTCATGACATGTACATGGGCCTTTAGGCTGTGTTTGGGGCATGGATGCCTACTGGTGTGATGTAGGTGTAGAGTGGTTTCCCAGAAACTGCTCCCAAGAGTGGGCTCAGGAAGGTGGACACGGAGAAGGTCTGGTAGAGCAAGGTCTGTAGCGTAGACCTGACCAAAGAGAGATGGCTGTGGAAAACAGGCTTCGTTTGCCAAGGGCAGAGGAAACTGGGAGGCTGAGCACACAGAGCAGATGAAGTGTATGTGGAGTTATAGATCCTGCTTTTATGCATCACATTGATCTCATTCAGTGTGTTATACTTAGCGTTTCACTTATATAATGTCAGGATGTTACACAGGTCTGTTTATTTTTAACTCATGGATGACTGGCAGTTTCAGTCTGGATGCTGTCTGGTAATGAAATGTGAGAAGTTTGTTCAGGATCTTCATCAAAGGATCTCTAAAAATTGAGAGAAATGCATTTTCTTGACCATTTATATTGCCTTGTCTCCTGGGAGCGAAGTCCATCACAGACACACTACGTAGGGCGTTGTGAAAGCATTGACAACTATTGGTGTGCTTTGGTAAATAGTTGTGTTATTTTGTGATACATGTTACATTTCATTTAGGAATTTGGCAGGAAAAGCAGAAGGGGCCAAGGTGCATTCTGCATCCTGTAGTAGGAGTCTGGTGCAAAAACCAGCCACCAGGCTTGGAACTAGAAGCTATATCACAATGTTATGATCATGCCTGACCATACTGCAGGTGGCTGTTCGCTTACTTGCTATATGTGTAGTGTTCCCTATTGTAGACAGGGTTTAATTGAAAGCAGTTGGGGGATTTGGCAAAGGATTTCCTGGTGTAAACAGAGACCAACAGCTGCCAAAGATCATCTCTTTTCAACACCTCTGGATGCCCCCTTTCTTATTATATCACTACCAGATTCTCTAAAAGCAGTCACATTCCCACTGTATTAAAGAATCCAGCAAGGCCTAGGAGAGTATCCTCACTCCTAGTTTATACATAGCATCCTGCATCAAGCTCTAGACCCTACTGAACCCTGGTGGAGCTAGGCTCCAGAGCTTGCTTTAGAAATGACCCTGTTTGCCCTGATGGGTTTGCAGTGCTCACTGCTGGCTTGTTGCCAGACATAGATTTTCATTTCCCATTGCTCTGAACACTTGCATGGCTCACACACATAAAGTTCAGTCTATCAGTAGTGAGCTTGTTGGGGTTGTCTACTGGAAGGAATGTATTTAGCTTCCAAGACCTCCCACAGTCAAAATATTTGGCAAAATCTTGTAAATGAATCTGTGCTTCTGCCTATTCCCGCTGCTTGTGCAGGTTGCCTACACCTTCTGTTCTGCACACGTCTGTTCCCCTTCAGCCCAGTACTGTCTGTCCATTCTCCTCTTTGCATCTAATGGAGACTGGTAATCCCGTTAGGTGCTTGCAGCAGGCGCTGCCGAATTTGCTTGCAAGCGCCTGTGCCAGGTCGAGTGTCATTGCCAGCAGCACTCTTGGCGGGATGAAGGTTGCATTAGCGAACAGTAATTGAAATGCAAAATAACATTTTGATCGAGCGAGCAGGCTGTTTATTTATCAGATCAATAGCCAAAATGCCCCATCTGGAGAAGTCAGCATGATAACAAGTGATAGCATTCCAAGGGCAAAGGGAACAAGCGCAGCAGGGAGGACATGCCGGCAGGGTGAGCTGGTTTGGCTTGGGTCACACCGGGCAGCCGGTTGCTGAAACTTCCTTCTTTTTGGATCCGTTCTTTGAAGAGGACAACTGCCCTCCTAGCAGTGCCTACAAAGGATTCCAGACCTCTGGACAGAGAACAAACAGTTCTTAATACAAGATCAGACAGAGTGCAGACGTACATAAAATCACATGAGGTCTTCTCCTTCTCATGCTTCTGGTAGACACAGGGCTGTGACTCAAATGCACACTGCAGATGATGGTGCTGAGTTAGATAGTGTTCTGATTCTTTGGTTTTGCTTTAGTGCATTAAAGTGCTATAAGGGTCTGAACACTCACAGTGATGATCTGGAAGTATGAAGTCATAGCTTGGCTTCAATAGCAAAGCTGTTGGAATGGTATCTACGTGCATCCACATAATTAGGAAAGAAGAGATGTGGGAGGGTGTGTGTGAGGAAGGCGTTTGTGTATGTTGCACAATACGCTTATTATATGCATGTGTACCCTATATACACAGATACCCTACTGAATAAAGCTATGTAACATTTAAGCCTATCTCAGAAAGGTACTACATGAAAGTGTAGAAGCACCTGCATAGCTGTGTCTGTCTGTTAGTTTCTGCTTGTCCATTAGTAGGGACGCTAAAGAGAGGGAACAGGATGTGAAATTGATGCTGAAGATCTTGCAAGCTTGTGTTTATTTGGTTTTTTTTTTTTCTTTCTTGTCCCAGAGTAATAATAGGGAAAGAAAACAACTTCCTGGGATGAGGAGATAATCTATGCACCACAACAGAAAGGAATATTTTTGTGGGATTTTTTTGTAATCCCATTTAGTTAAATTTTCAAACAGTCATGCCAGTTTGGGAGGAAAATGGAGGTAATTTAAAACTATTTTACTTTAGAAACTGGGTTGGCTTGTTCGGGTTTTTTGTTGATTTGTAGTTGGGTATTTTTATCGATATAAATGTATGTGAAAGTTATGCACAGTGTTGGAGAAAATTATACGCTTGTTCTGTTATACTGTTTTCTGTCTAAAGAGTGGTTTGTTGGCCATGGTCTGCTCCTCATTTCTTGGTTCAGGCAAATAAGAAAGCAGGACAACGTGAGGCCTCAGGTAGGTCTGGGATTGGGTGAACTCAAAGCTACTTTGTCAGTCAAATGAAATGGGGACAAACAGTCTGGAAGATGGATGAATGAAGTGGCTTTAGAATAAGTCATTAGGGTTTGAAGCTGGAATTTGGGTCAGCTACATCTGGCTGCTTAATATATGCAGTGTGTGGCAAGAGATCTGCTAAATACCTACCAAAGATGGGTTTTTAAAGACTCAGCAACACTGAACCTTGAGGTTATCTTAAATAGGTAGATAAAGATAATCCTGTATGTTACAGCAGCCTAAGTTGCTCAGAAGGAAACTGGGTGTTTCCATCTATTGCCTGTTCTCCTCAGACCTGTGATGTTCACTAGCTTGAGAGGAGCCTGGTCTACACTTACCTCTCTCATTTACTCCCTTTCTCTGCTTGTTCAAGCAGTGTATCTTAGCCTCACTGTGTAGCACATGTTTCTTTTCTGTCCTTAACCCCATGCAATTCTTCTCTTGTGCCTCTGTCCTCATTGACAGCCCAACTCACTCCCACTTATACGCTTTCCCAGTGGTTCTGTGACATTTCCCCTATGCCAGATCCAGTGTTTCCTCTCACACTGTTATTTTGCTTTGTTACCATATCATCTTAGAAATGCTTCCCAGAGAGCCACATTTCAAATTGAAAAGCGCTAATTGCCTATTGTTATTTTCCATCCTGTAATATATGTGGAACTAATTTAAGTTGGTTTTTCAGGATCTGTCTGATGAGGCACTTAATTATAGATTTCTCTGAGAGCTACAGGTGGAATTAGGCAAAATCCATCTATTCTGTTTGGATTGTCTTGGCAAGGGGTGGGAGAAGGTCCACTAGGCAGAGGCAGGGTTCCACTACAACTACAGGTTTGAAGTGTAAGAAACAGAAACCTCCAAAAACATAACAGGTCTAACTCAGAATTCCTAAGTGGGTGCAGGTTGGAGAACACACAAACTCAGATTTTGTCTGAATAAATCTAGAGTCCCCTCTCAGTAAACTCGTATTCATAAAGAAATGTTAAGCCTATTTTCACATTTGTTTCTAGGATGATGTCCTTGATTTATAAGTATCTCCCATCCTAACTCCTTCCTCAAACACTTGGAATTAAGCAATACCTCTCTTTTTTTCCCCCTGCCATTGATCATCATGAATTGTAGGCAAGGTTGAAGAGGGGGATGCCTTCAATGGATATGTTGAAATGCAAGGAAGTGCAGGCTGAAGAATTTGCACTGGTGGCAGTTTTCTCTCAGAAATGCTAAAAGGGGTACTGAGTGAAAAATAAGGTCTACGTGAGGTGAGAGGAGGGATAAGGTTGGGATGCAAAAATAAATGTGATATGAATGGCAGTGCTGGAAGTTTTCTATTGCTTGCCCAGCTGAAAAGGTGGAAGCAAAATTCTGATGTAGGACTGTTTGAAGTGTGCTTTACTGAACATGTTGTTGTATGGATCTCTTTCACAAGTGTCTGAAGGACACTGAGGGTACTAAGAGAGATAGAGATTATAAGTGTCCTAGATAGGCAGAGTATAAAGAAAGACATTCAAGAAGAAATGAAGGTCTAGCTGAGCATTTCATCAGGGATTGACTTGCAGCTTTGCTGTATGCAGGTGAAGCTGTTGAACGCATGTAAACAGTCTTCTAGGTATAGGAAGAGTGGGGCAGAAAGTGAAAATGTGAAACATAGTGATGGGTGGTGGCAGAATTTGGATATATAGCGAACAGCAAGTCAGTCCTAGTCTGTGTTTTGTTGTGATAGAAACAGTAAGTATAAGCAAGAAACATGAGCTCAAATGCTAAAGCAATTCACTCTGAAGGGAGTGCTATTAATGCACCAGAGGGCAAGGTACCTTCAAAAGGCAAATGCATTAATAAGAGAGTGAACTGATAATGTGTCACACCTCCAGATTAATTGTCACTTCATCTGTGTACTGCTTCTTACCATTTATTAACAAGAGTGTCCTAAAGGTGGAGGGGCATTACAATAATGAGGAGAGAGATGAAGACTAGTAGGAAATCCGTAATGTCTTCTGCCTGTGAGAAGCCTTTTTTATTTAATAAGTGTCCTCCAGTTTGTTGTGGCAGCTTTCATCAGCATGAGCTAACTTCAGCTAGAAAAGATCTATGGTACGTAACTGGGCTCTGGTTATGCAATGGGTCAAAGGGATAAAATATCTCTTGGGCATTAGGGAAGCAAATACTATTTGTGTGAGAGCCAGAATATGAGCCCTTGCTCTCTCCTCCTTAGCTTGCAGAAGAACCAACTAGGGTCTTCATCTTCCCTGCTGTGCAAGAAATATGTTCTTTTAGTCTACAAGACAAAACTGGTTTTATCTAGTGACACTTCAGCAGATTTCATATAACCCAGTTCTTTTCAGGAATGTCAGGGAACTGACCTCTGGAGACAGATCTCTAGATAGGCTCTCGCAGCTGGAGAGCTGTGAGACTTTGATGGCTTCCTTACATGTTTTCAGTTTAGCTTCTTCAGCCTCATGACTCAAAGTTCTTCCCCTGACTCACCATCAAGTTATAAAGCAAATAAAAAAATGTCTAGATCTCTCTTCAGAGCAAAGGTGAAAGTAGGCCAGGTGTGATTCCTGTTTACAAAATAAGCCAGGTCCAGGTGACCAGCAAAGCCAAAACCAATAGAAAATCGTAGTAATTGGAATTGGGATATTGTAGCTCTTTTAGAATGACATGCTGACAGGTGGATCTTGTTACCTCCTGGCAGTCCAGGTTTGTGAACTACAAGTTGGTATTCATGCTGTGGAGTAGAAGTCACACAATGCTTCCCATTCCAAATTAGAAAGCAAGCTTGTCAGCCTTTTGCTAAGCTATGGTTTATGTTTGTTCCAAAGAAGTATGTAGTATTTGTGCAAGTTTCTCCTGGGAATAGGATATGCTCCTGTATGATGGAATAATCCCAGAAAAGCTTCCTGGACTGTGAATAGTATGTCTGAGTTATCCCTAGTTATGTGCTGTGCAGGAATAAGGTGGCACATTGATGGATCCCATTATTCTCAGACTGTTGTGTGGAGAAGAGCTGTCAGTAAAGATTAGAAATCTCTAGGTGGTGTCTAGATGAAGCAGAAAAGCAAGAGAAACCAGCGTGGTGCTGCCCCCACGTCTCCCTTGGTGTATGGTGGGTGTCCTCGAAGCAGAGGGGCAGGGATGAGGATGTGTGGGAGCTGTCCATGGTAAGAGCAGGTCAGCCAGCAGGTGTGGGCATCTCAGCTCCATGACATTAGCTGTTTGCATATGTGACCTAAAATTACTGTGACTGCTGTTACAGCTGTCACATCTAGCCTGTCACTTGGAAAACATTTATTTTTGTCTTCTGTATCTAAAAAAAACCCTGACAAAATTTTACTTGTTACTGGAGTTGCAGCCAGTGTTTGAGAAGCTGATCTACATTGTTCATCAGCTGTGAGTTGCAAAGTTCTCTTAAGTGGCCCACAAAGGATGCAACGCCCAAATGGCATCATGGCATGATATGCGCATGTCATTTACACATGCAGTGCAGGTTTGTATCATCTGGGCTAACAAATACTGATAACAAAAATAGGCCTGTAGCAAAGAAGAGGTTGAATGTTTTATCTCTGTTTAAATCATTGGTGCTTCAGCAGATGAAAGCTTCTTTTGTCTTGCATGGTTGGTTTAAAAATGTCTGCCATCCAAAGTGTATTTTTGTCACAAGCTGAGGCCTGAAGTGAGCAGGTTTATGCTGGCAGCCTACTCCGGTTTTGTCAGTAAAATTTGAGTCTGCTGTGAGGACTCCTTCTTCATGGACATTAGGACTAAACCGCAGTTCCACAAGCACAGCCATAGGGCACCTGGAAGTTACAAAACTGTACAAGCATCTCGCCTGCAGGGCTTTTCAGTTTTATGGTAGATCTGAAAGGACTTTAAAAAAATAACAATCTCATTCTGTCTGGAATCCACATCCAGTTGTGAGAACACCATAAAAAGCCCACTTCTGATGTTTTATATTTCAACTTGTGCCCAGAATAGAGAAGATTTTGCCTGAGGAAGGCCTGAGAGTTATCTCTTTCTCCCCTTCCCTCAGCTGATACTAGTCCTATAGCTATATTTCAGCATTCCTTTTAATGACAATTTCAGTCTTACTGTGGAAATTTCCCACATGTTGCGTTGGTGAGTTCATGATTTTATCAGAAAATACTGGTGAAGGGACTGGGTAGCCTACATGGCAGAACCTTTGGTGCCCATTTCTTACCTTCCTCCTGGAAACTGGAGTATTGTACTGAGCTATCCTTGCCTTTCCTATTGAAGATCACATAATGAGGATCAGTCACTAGAGAAGCTCAGCAGTGTTGCCTCTAAACTGCCCTTGATCCAGTTTGGAATAGGGAGTGCTGTCTGGAGAAGGTACAGGGTCAAATACTTGAGTTTTCACTTAGATGCTCAGATGGTATTGAGTTATGGATCCCTTTAGCCAATAGAGAATTCTTCTGGTGGGGAAAAGTCACCTTCAGTTACAAAGCTGGATATTGTTCTGGCTGTCTTGCTAAGCAGGTGTAAGTGGTGGACCATGTTTCTCTTGAGTCAAGTGAGGACTTGTAGATAAGGAGTACTGAATTCCTATAGTTGGCATACCAAGAAGTGGGTCAGTAAAGAGGTGAGCATAGCTACAAATGACCGTTCCTGGCAAAAATAACCTCAGAGGATGTGCAGTAAATTAGCCTTAGCTGCATTGATCCCTAACTTGTAATCCTTGAAGCTGAAAAAATAAAAAAACCTGGGGCAATATTTACTGCCTTAATTTTATAACACTAATGTTTTGTCCCTTTCTGGTCCTGTCCATCTGGGAGTCTTTCCTTCTCTTAGTACTGCTGCTGTTCTCAAGAAAGCATTAAACTCATAAGGAGTCCAGGGAAATGGCAAAAGATGAAAGGCTGGAGAAGAACTGGTGGAACTTGTAACATTAGCCCAACATCGCTGCCCAAGGGAGATAACACTAATGGATAAAACCTAAAGCACAATCTTGACTTGGTCTAAACCTGAATATTTACATCCAGAATCACTGAGATTGGAGCATGCCTGTCTGAGGGCTGTTACAAGCACTTAAAGGCTAACAACATTGTTAGTGATAAGCAGCAGTGGGTTTATGAAACAGAAGTACAACAGACAATAACCTCTCTTGATACAATTAGATAATTAGTGGGTAAAGGGAATGCAACGGATAGACTGTCTCTGGACAGTGTGTGGGCTTTTGACACAAAGCTATGCAAGATCTGATTAGGGAAATTAGATCAATTTGGTTTTGATACAAATCCTGTGAAATGAATCATGGATTAGCTGACAGGGTGTAAACAGAAGGGTTAGAGACATTCTTTATCGTTCTGCAAAAGTGGTGTCCAAAAGGGCAGTGTTTTGACTTTAAATATTCATTAGCGACCTGGAGGAAAATGCAAAGTTTTCAACTTTACAGTTGAAAGAACTGAAAGATAGAAAAAAA
>NDXB01015666.1:502-40693 GCA_002631895.1 Agapornis roseicollis | reverse complement strand
ACCACAACTCTTTGCGTGCAGCCATCCAGCCGGTTCTTTATCCACTGAGTGCCCCACCTATCACATTAGATAGTATGTGTAATTAGGAAGATTCTCCCATTCAGTGTGCAGGAATTTCATTAGAAGAATGCTTATGCAAATGTGATAAGGAAACAAAGTGACTGACAGATAGTACTGTCAGAGGAGAAGAACAAGGAGAAGATTCTCATTCATTTGTAGGCTTCCTTTCACAGCTGGTGTAAGCTTTAGGTGACGTGTCTGGAATACAATGATTCTGTATCACTTTTTTTGTTTACTTCTCACTTGGAAGCAAAACACTTGCCATCCTGCTTGTTAATCACAGCAGTGTGGATGGATTATTTTGTTTAAGACTGAAAAAAGAATCAGGATTTTTTTAACACTAGTGGAAGCATATTTCAGATTCAGTAATCGTTGCTGTCTGTGGTTACAGAGGTGCATGCCTTCCCTCCCTGCTACTCTCTGATTCGGGTGAGTAAAGCCCTCCCAGGAAAGCACACAAGAGCTATGTCCCAAGGAGTGCCTTCAGATTCCTGAAGACTGTGAATTTCTTGCCATGGTGTTTCTTCCATGCTGTTCAAACAGCAGGCACAACCCACGTGGAGCTGGAGCTTAGTCAAATTCTGAAGAAATGTGACCCCTTGCCCTTCCTCTCTTTGTTCCTTCCTAGTTTTAACTGCTAAAGCCTCTGTAAGCGTTCCTGAAAAGCTCTGCCTGGTTTTTAAAGTATATGCATTGAGAAAGGGTGACAGTGATTTTTCACAGGCAACTGCACATACTTTAATGTTGTCCTTATGTGATAATGCAGTAGGAAGATGTTTGGGCCTCATATGTTCAGGGTATTTTTATTTAAACTTTGATGCCCTGAGTTTCTAGTGCAGATAAGCCCATGAAATTCACTTATTTTCCAAGCCTAAACTTGGTCAGTAGCTAGACTAAACTTGTTTAATTGTGGGTTTTTTTCTTGACTTAACATGGGCCTGTATTTACTGATTAAAAAGAAAAAAAAAAAAAACAAAACCAAAAAGAAAGGAATTGCAGTTGTTGTCCTGCATTTTTCTGCCACTTACTCAGTTTTCATAATTTCTAGGTAGCTAAGTGCTAAAAAACGGTGTCCTGGGCTTCAGCCACAACAGCCAGTGAAAATATTGCGTCCTCTTGCACAGTCAGGAAAAGAAGCCGATGTAACATGGTGTGAGATGTTTTGCTCTGTAACAGGGTTTCTGAACCAGTGTAGAGGGCTTCTTTTCTCTGCTGCTGTTAGTTTCTCTGTGACTGCTACAATACGTTCCCTTGCTTTCTACAGAATCAGAATCCTTGCGTGTACAGCACAGTCAGTACTGGACAGCTGAGCCTTTCATTTGGCCTTAAAATTTGATCTCTTTCCCCAAGATAATTAGTAAGTAGCAGCATATCCTTCAGTGCCAGAAAAGAGGTTTGCTTCTGAATCGTGGGTTAAGATAATACAGAATTTTCAAAGGTCAGCAGTATTTGTCAATATTTTTCCTAATTTCTCTCAAATTAATCAGGTATGGCCATGAAAATATATGGGATGCTTTTCGAAAGTTTTTTAAGCTTTCGTGTTCTCTGTAAATTATTCGATAAAAGATCTAGGAGCAGTAACTAAAAATGCTAAATAGCATTGCTGTGCTAAAACAGCATTGATTTGTACGGTTTTAGGGTCTCTAAACAATAACTGTGAGAGCATCTGCAGAAGTGCAGCAGCATTTTGTACAAAATTGTTTCAGAACCACAGAAAGGATGCTGACAGCTCTAGATAAATGGAACATCTTTACAAGTCATGTCCGACTGGGTGAGGAAACTACTTACTTGGTCTCCAAAGGCTTCAAAATCGAAAATTGCTTTTCCCTTGATAGAAAGGTCAGGCTGATTTCAGTGTTGAAATGAGAATACACTTGAAATGAACACTAAGGTTACAGTTGGAGCAAGAAAATGATTCAAAAAGAGTCTGATGGGTGATCAGGAAGGTCTATTTCAATTCCAGGTAATAGACATTTATTTTTTTTCCTCCAAATCCATTACAATTTTAATTGCCAGTCTTCTATCTATTGTTACAGAAAAGGCTCCCTTATATGCCTGTTTCCTTTCAGAAAGTCATATTGGATGGCTGCAAGAACTCATTATGAGTCGGTTGTACAGATAAGTGGAGTGATTCTGAAATAAAGCAACTTCAGGATCAAGTATTATGAGCTTCGCATACAGCAGTACCAATTGCTTTTCCTGGTCAGGAAATGCCAGGATGTCCTGAACTAGACAGTCTTTACATAAGAAATGAACTTGTACACTCTGCTTTTGAGTCAAAAGATTACTTTTGAGTCGAAAGATCATAGACCATTCCCCCAGGACTGCCAAGACCACCACTAAACCATATCACCGGGGGCTTCATCTGCTTTGTTTTTGAACACTTACAAGAGACAGTGATTCCACCACTGTCCTGGGTAGCCTGTTCCAATACCTGATCACCCTCTCTGTGAAGAAATTTTTCCTACTATACACCCTGAACTCCCCCTTGCGCAGCTTGAGGCTGCTACCTCTTGTCCTGTCACTTGCTATTTGGGAGAAGAGACTGATTCCCCACCTCACCACAGCTTCCTTTCAGATAGCTGTAGGGAGCGATACGGTCACCTCTCAGCATCCTTTTCTCCAGATTAACGGCCCCAGGTACCTCAGTCATTCCTACCAATCTTGCGATCCAGACCCTTTGCCAGCTTCACTGCCCTTCTCTGGACCCAATCCAGCACCTCTATGTCTCTCTTACAGTGAGGGGCCCAGAACTGAACACGGAATTCGAGGGCACTGCTGAGGTTGCACCAGTACAGGGGCAATCACTGCTCTGGTCCTGCTGGCCACACTATTGCTGATTTGGGCCAGGGTGTTGTTCACTTCTTGCCTGCCTGGGCACAAGCTGCTCATGTTCAGCTCTGTCAGTCAGCAACCCCACTTCCTTTTCCATGAGCAGCTTTCCAGACACTCTTACCAAGCCTGAAGCATTGCATGGGGTTGTTGTGGCCCAAATGCAGGACCCTCACTTGGCCTTGTTTAGCCTCATACCATTGGCCATAGCCCATCGATCCAGCTTGTCCAGATCCCTCTGCAGAGCATCTGTATGCTTCAGCTGATCAATGCTCCCAGCCAGCTTGGTGTTGTCTGCAAATTTACTGAGGGTGCACTCAATCTGCTCATCCAGATCATCAGTGAAGATGTTAAACAACACTGGCCCTGACACCGAGCCCTGAGGGACACCACCTGTGACCAGTCACCAACCTGATGTGGTACCATTTACCAACAGTCTTTGAGCTTGGTCATCCAGACAGTTTCCAACCCATCGAAAAATCCTCCTATCCAGGCCATGAGCAGTCAGTTTGTCCAGAAGAATGCTGCGGGACACAGTATCAAAGGCTTTACTTAAGTACAAATAGACAATGTCCACAGCCTTTCCCTCATCAACCAGGAGGGTAACCTTGTTGTAGAAGGAGATGAGGTTGGTCAGGCAGGCTCTGCCCTTCATGAACCCATGCTGACTGGTTCTGATCCCTCTGTTTTCCTGCTGGTGCTTCATTATCTCACTTAGGATGATCTGCTCCTTGACCTTACCCAGCACTAAGCTCAGGCTGACAGTTTTGGGGTCTTCATTGCTGCCCTTTTTGAAGAGAGGCATCACATTGGCCAGCCTCCAATCCTCAGGCACTTGCCCACTAGAACAGGACTGTTGATAGTTGATGGAGAGTGTCTTAGCAAGCTCCTCTGCCAGCTCCTTCAGCACTCTTGGGTGGAACCCATCCAGCTCCATAGACTTGTATACATCTAAGTGGAACAGGAGGTCACTGTCTGTTTCTTCCTATATTATGGGAACTTCAGTCAGCTCCCCATCTGTGCCATCAAGCTCAGGGAACTGAGTACCCTAAGGATGGCTGGCTTGTCTATTAAAAACTGAGGCAAAAGCAGCATTAAGTACCTCAGCCTTTCCCTCATCTTCAGTCACTAGGTTTCCCCTAGTATCCAGCAGAGGATAGAGGTTCTCCTTGACCTTCCTTTAATTGCTAATATATTTGAAAAAGTACTTTTTATTGATTAAAATTGCAAAAATAATCCAGATTTTTTAATGTGCTCAATAAAAGTCATCGTTTTTTAATTATTATTTTTACAGGTGGATTTATCTAAATGACCAGAATCTATGTATCCCCACTAGTTCTTCTTTCGTGTATGGAGCTGTGCCCATCGGAGCCAGCATATATGTGATTGGAGATCTTGATACAGGTCAGAATTAGAACGAATAACCTTCTGTTGCTTATCCTTTTCCAGTCTTGGCACTATTCCAGTCTGTTTGGCACTAATGAAATTGCGTTTTGTTAGAATAAAAGGCTGGGACTGTGTTCTGATAACATACTGTAGTTAATTATGTTGGACATACAGAAACATACAGTTTGGTTTTGTACACTGTTTTCTTCAGAAACTGATTCAGCTCTAAAGCATTTGATTGCTTAGCAGATTGAAGATCATAAAGGATCAAGATGAAGAGGATGTTATGTGTTTGTATAAATATAATTAAAAATGTTAGCACCTGTAGTTGCTTCTCCCACTTTTTCAGTGGTAAGCAGGTGGTTCTGCATTTTGGGAACATGATCCAGTGGTTCATATGGATGCGAAAGTGACTCTAGGCTCTAAATCCCAACCGAATAAATGTGTACTAGTAAGTGTATTCAACAGTCAGCTTTCAACATCTGGCCACATACTGTAAAAGATACTTGAAAGACAACGTGCCTTCCTGGTTTTCTACAAGATATAAAAGAGCAGAATTCCAAATGTGGTGGATTTAAGTAGATAAAAGTGTCATAGCAGTTTCCTTTTAACAATAATTTCAGTCATGCATCCAGAAACGGATTTGTCTTTCTGTACACGCTCTTACCCATGTGTTTGCATTATTACAGGTTAAATGTGACAGTAGCTACATTATATTTTAAGCATTTTATCTCTTTTTTTGTGTGTGCATGTGTGACTTTAGGTACAAATTATGACTATGTTAGAGAATTTAAGAGAAGCACAGGAACCTGGCAGCGCACTAAACCACTGTTCCCATCCGACCTCCGCCGCACCGGCTGTGCGGCTTTGCGGATCGCAAACTGCAAGCTCTTTCGACTGCAGCTTCAACAGGGGTTATTCCGCATCCGTGTACCTTCTCCGTGAGCCGTATGCTGACAGAGGAGGAGACTGGAAGAATTCTGCGCAGTCCACCATAATATAGCTCTATATAAAGGAAAAGCTGAGAAATTACAGCTGAAACTTACACTGTATGCTGTGCTTTGGTATGGTAACTGTTTTTGTTTTAAATGCTTAAAAAGCTTGAGTCTCAGTTCTTGTTTCGGGAGCAAATAACTTAAGTATACACTAAAAAGAAGAGAGGGGGGAAAAATTAAAAGGGGATTAAGGAAACACCTTCAGTCGTAGCCATTTGGAAGATTAGAACTGTGTTATCGAAGGAGTTTTTTTTATGTCTGAGGTAAGTGGGAATTGGTATTCCATTGGCGAAGTTTATTGACAGTAAGATTTCAGATGTGTTTCCCCTGAGGGGAACTGATAAGACTTAATGTGCTATCTTGGACTGGATAGCTGTAATACACAGAAGCTATATGATGACCAACCTCTCTGGTATACTGGTTTGACCATAATGCCATAGGAGATGTTGGTTGTTGCACCTTTGATTTCTAGTCCTTTCTCAAAAGTTAAGGTCTGTGCCTAAAAATGTTGGAGGTGTGTACATATGGTTTTTTCATTCATTTGCAATGGTTTCATTCCTACAAATATTTTTAATATATTTAAAATGGACTAATCTGAAACAGATACAGTATACTACAGAGAAGTGTTTTTCTTCACTGTCATTTGGATAGCCTGATGAACTGGTGTACAGGTGGGTGGGATGTGTTCCTGTGTGTGCTCTGGTGGCTGTTTCCTTGAAGTAAAAAGGAAACGGTGTTTCCAGTGGTTAATAATGATTGCAGCTTTTGCTTTAAAATCAGCAAAACTTGACAAATTAAAGAAAATAGGTGTGTTCCTTTGTACTTCAGATCACTTGCTAAGTAAAAATGGTTTTAAAGACTGGGGATTATAGGAAAGTGCAGTTTATTTCTGATAGAACAAAGGTGAAATATGACAAACCTGTATTTGTTTTTCAGAAAACATGATTTTGGGACTAAAAGTTAAGAAAAACTTCTACAGTGACTTTAAATTGTGATCAAAAGTTGGTTTACTAATGATTTCTGTGCTAAGGTATAGTCTTGTTTACTACTGTCTGACTTTGAAAGCTGGGTTTTACGGTATGGTTATAGTGAAGAATTTAGTGTCTTGCATTGTTTTTCTTACTAAGTCTTGTTCACATCAATAGTGGTATTCTTATGAGTTTTGTTCATAGTCAAGATCAGCTGGTAGAACACTTTTACCTCAATTTTTAATTTCATTATTGTTGTGATGGGTGGGGCGTAACCTGTATTTATTTAAAATTAATAAAAAGAGGGAGATGGAAATAGAAATAAGACCTCCTGCCCTTCAGAAAAAAAGACTTTGTATAACCAGTATTATAACTACATACAATACTTTCTGCTCTGCAACTCTGTGGACCTCAGACAAACCAATCTCTGCCCTCACTTGCTAGTGTAAACCTTCATCTTTATGGGATCATCTTAGATATGCTGAAATACAATCCCAAAATAGTACAAAATAGTTATATTTTACTAAATATTCCTTGAAGAGACATTCTTTAACTTACTTCTGCTCAGTCCCTCCATAGCACTGGTGTGTAGTTGGAGTTACTGGGATTCTGAGCAAAAGAATGGGGGATAAAAAGAGGGCAGCAGCCAAACCCTTGACCATTATTTATTTTATTTTTTATTTTTTACAATGCTGAAGTGCTGCAAAACTTGAACCATATACATCAATTTTCTGACCTATATTAGTTGGCATATTAGAAGTTTATATATTTATGCATTGCAGTAAACTTGGTGTATGTGTGTGTATATATATATATATGTCTTCAGATTTTAAATTTATATATAATGCTTTACTACAGAAATGTGAACTATTTCCATCCTTGGCTGTCTTGTGAAATAAATCAAGTGCTGTTAGTTTATCTGTAAAACTTCCCTTTTTTGAAAAATCTTACATTGTTCAATTATTTCTTTTTTTAGACAAGTGCCAAGATCCCGTGTTGAAAAATGATGAATGTTTCCTAAGTATTTATTTCACTTTTGAGCTGTTTTCTAAGTAGCTTACAAAACGTTTGAAAATGTTATTCAGAATATCACAGGCTGCTATCTCTTTGAGTCCCTGTAGTTCCCCAGTACGTTTGAAGTCATTCAGCATCCAGAAACCCCAAGTAATAAGTGCACATAATAAATCCAAATTGTATATGCTGTAGCAGTGTTTTGCAGTTAGTTATTGAACAAAATGTTTACACTTAAAGTAGGATTAACAATAAGTAGTCCTACTTTTTAATTTTAGCATAAATACAACAAGTCTAGTAATTGGATCGTGTTGCAAATGCACTCAGTGAGATTTGACCAAGAAATTTAAGCCTCTTCACCTCAAACAGGTACAAACTTAATTCCTTAAGCCCATGTACGTTTGTGGCCAGGGATCAAGTCTCTAGAGCCACTGTGTCCTGGAGTTCCGGGTGCATGCTCAATCAAAAGATTAAAACACTCCCTAGATCTCACAGCTGGCTTCTTTGGCCTTGCTTTAAGGAAGTGTGGGTTATTGCCGATCTGCTGTCCATGGGGCTGACCCTGGAGATGCTCTAGTCTCTGTGTGTGAATCTTTCAGGGTCTCCAACTTGTGTCTGTCCAGTTCTGATCTGCAAGCCCACTGATGAATGCATTTCTTGAGATGTGCAATAACAAGGTTCCACTGCCTCCCAATCTGGAGCAAGGCTTTGAAGCCAAGGCTTTCCTTTCCTCAGTGGGAGCCTGATTGTACAGCTGATAGTGTATGGGGACCTGACCTGACTTTTCCTAAGAGAGAAATAGTTGACTGCAGTAGAGGAGGGAGGCTTTGATACCAGAAGTGCTGTGTGGAGGGAGGTCACCAGTTTTCTCAGCATGTGCAGACAGCTATAGACTGAACTGGGTTCACTGGTGTGTGCCACCACCCCAGCTGTCCTGGTGGCAGTGTACCATACCCCCTGCATGTGATGGCTGAACCATATGGGAAGCAACTCCATCCATTTTGTGAGTTTGCAGTCTGAGGGTTGGAACTGGGTGATCTTTGAGATCCCTTCCACCCCAAATGGTTTTGTGATTCTATGGTTGTAATCGGAAAATCACCAAATATGGGGTAAGGGTTGTGGAAGATGGGAGTAGCAGTGGCTCAATCCTCACTCCAGCTCTTGTCCCCTCCAAAAGTTTCCTCTTCTTTTTTCTGTTTGCCAGAGGCTATTTTTTGAAAACCTCTGGAATTCCTAATTTAAGGATAAAATCCAAAGTTTGAGAGTGCAAGTGGGGAGAAAAAGAGACAGTATCATAAGCACACAGCAGTGCTGTCCGTGCATATTCTATGTGTGTAGTCTTGTGGCTGCTCTCCACAGCAGGAGTAGTGGTTACAGACATAAAGGAGTAAAGTGCTGTCCCTCTCATAAAGTAGGTTTCTTGGGTTTCTTCAGGGAGGCACAGGCTTGGCCTGGTCTCTGTTCCTTACCTGGCTTTGTGAGATGCTTGTATTCCTGAAGAGTCAGTGTTGGATTTCAAATTCTCATCCTCCCTGTTTTAATAACTTGAAAAAGAGGCATCCTGACAAGTCTTTCATTAAGTTTTACATGTTCTTGTATTATCAGCTATTCCCTACAGCATTTCCACAATAACTAAAACCTATCACCTCAGCTGCTTCTCGTCAGGTGACTTTCTGTAGCTTTGAGGATACTTCATCTTTAAATTGAAGGCAAATTAATATGAGGCTACGCAAAAGGACAGCAGTGGATCTTAAACAAAAGCTAATTGACAAAATGCACTTACTGGTAACTGTGGGCAAGCTCTATTCCTTTTGCTTTTGCCTGTGTATTCCTTGCACATGGTACAGCCTGCCTTCTGAAGCAGAGTTCTTGGTGTAAACAGGAGGTCTTTCATCAAAGCTTCTGAAGCACCTGGCTTGCATTAAAAACCCCTTCCAGAAAGCACCAGGCTGTATGTCTTGTGCCTGAATGACCTGGTAAATGCACAAGTACAGAAGTGAGGGGTTTGGGGAGAGTTGTTCCCTGGTTTAAGTGCAGTTTCTTTGCCTGGCTCTGTAGCTCCCATGGCTGTACAGGCTGTGTGGGTTCTGGTAACACGCATATGCCACGCAAAGAGTAGGATGCAATAACAAATGCAAGTTGTTACAAGTGCCAAACTTTTGGGTTCCTCTGTGTATAAAAATTCAACTGTTTGGTTAAAACGTAGAGGATGCTTAAAAGTCATTGTCTTCCAAAAGAAGACCAGTGGTTCTGTTATGTCTGGGTTTGGTGGTTTTTTTTGGTTTGGTTTGTTTTGTTTTGTTTTGTTTTTTTTTTTGTTTTTTTTTTTTTTTGTTTTTTTTTTTTTTTGTTTTTTTTTTTTTTTGTTTTTTTTTTTTTTTGTTTTTTTTTTTTTTTGTTTTTTTTTTTTTTTGTTTTTTTTTTTTTTTGTTTTTTTTTTTTTAATGAATGTTATTTAAAACACTGTAAATCTTTTAACACTGTTTTGCAGGTTTGTGTTGCTCTTCACAGCTGCCTTGAGACATCACTCTCTGTGATGCATATGGACACTTTGTTAGAGCACTAGTGCCATGCAAGTACTTAACAAATGGCAGCTGACAACAGGTTTTACTATTTAAAATTATAAATATTTAGATAAAATGCAGTTTGCTTACATTAATCTTATCTGCAGAAGGAAAGCAGTGTCTTGGGAAGTGTGACTACACCCAGGGGCACAGGCATACTGGCGATGGTAACTGAGGTATGTTTTGGTGCCACTCACAGCGATGTTTTCCAGCGAGTTCTGTTTGACTTAGGGTGCGGATCCTTTCTGCATCTAGTGTTGGCATCAGAGCTTTGGTGTTTGTGTTCTCTTAACTCTTTGGTATACTTGAAACAGCTTCTTCAGCTGGTTGGGCCGGATGTTATTTATATACATTTTTTGTTTTGCAGTTGAAGCTACTATTTCCATCTTCACATGGAGTATTTCCTTTTACCATTAAGGATCAAGTGCAGACTGGTGTTGTAGCTGTCAGTGCTGTGGCCTTTTGACACTTGGCATTTTCTGTTGCTCTTCCTTGTTTGCTGTTGGAGTTGAGAGCTGTGTCAGCAGGGCGTGTGTTTCTGTGGCACGCTGCTTGAGAAAGAGAAGGGAGATCTATCTGGTCACTTAAGATTGGAAGGTGAGTCAGTAAAGGCTGACTTGGTGACATGGCTGTGAAGCCAGTTTCTTTTATGCAGGGGTCAGAGCTGTGTGCTCTAAAGCTTGCTGACAAGCTGGGCACCTCCTCTGCAGAACCCCTTTGGGTTTTGGTGGTTTTATTTTCTGGGAAATTCCTTAATGTAGGAAGGAATGGTTGCAGCCGGGGTTCAAGGTCACATCTCTGATCAGCCATGTCCTGTGTGACTTTGAAATCCAACTGCTGTTATACTCCAGTAATCAGTTCTCTCAAATTTTTGATGAACAGGTAAGCTGTTAGAATAGACTAAAACCATGCAAAGTGCCTACCTAGCTAAAAACATCTGCTAAAAGGAATAAGGTGATAGGAGAATTAAACTATAAATTGCTACCGACAGGTGATTTTGTTATAACTTTGTTAGTGATGCAAAATCTTAAAAGGTATTTTTTAAAACAGCTTATTCTAGGTAGCTGCTTAATTATCATTAAAATACATAAAGGAGTTATTTGATGGTTATTTGAGGTAATCTACTGAAATGTCTTGAAAAGTGAGACAAAGATTGAAACTTTCCAGTGTAAAAGGCTAAACCTCTTTGCAGGGGTTCCTGTAAACAGTGAACATCTGTCAGAGTATCAGGAACTGAACAAGCTCAATGCCATTGCCTACCTGTGCCCTTGAATTTTCATAATTAGATGAGAGTATACTAAGCCCTTGTGAAATCTGATGGATCTGGTTACAGTAACAGGATAAAAAGAGACCTCCTGTGTGTAATTTACCTCATTTTAAAGATAAAACATGAGGATGTAATTCTATTTCATTTTAATACCAGGTGCTTTGAATAATCACATAATGCCCTTGGTTTGTGTTTTGTTTTCTTTGCCTTTCTGTGTCCCATTCTTCTCAATTAATCGCAAGACATCCTCTGCTTTTGTCAAGGCAAGTTATGTTCATCATCAACAGTTCTAAACCCAGCCAAAGTCTGATACCATGTCAGCAGGCTGCACAGCGGGCTACTTTCCCAAGTACAATTCCTATGCATTCTGTTAGCACGCTGCCACCTCTGCTCATTTCAGAATAGAGTAAGGACTAGAACATTATTAGACCTGATGAAAGCAAAAGCCATTTTGGAAATTCCAAATTTCATATTGTAGCATGTGGTACGTGATAGGCATATATGCCATATAAACCTTGTTGCTGTTCTTGGGATTTGCACCTTAATGGTCTCACATGCTAAAGCTTCATCTTGGCAGCATCTGTTTTATTAATCTACACATGATAGCAGGAAAGCTTTGTCATCCTTGTCACTTGCTTTGCTTTTTTTAGGTCTTTAAAATGTAAGTCTGCTTAATTATTACAGTGTGTAAACCAGAACACCAGGGGAGTTGGCAAGGTGCTCGAATAGAACAGAGCTGGCATTCTTTAAAGCTCTTGTTAAGGTTTCTTTCTGAAGGGAAGCCAAGGAGTACCCTCTTAAGGAATATTTTCAATTTCAGACTCTTTCAGAACTGGTCTTAAAGCATTCCAAAGGACTTTTCTACATGGCTTATAGAACCCAAGATCTGTTCTAGCTTGTGTTTGCTTGGGGAAAGAGCTGCTAAGTCAACTTTAAGCATTTTTTCCTCCCTGGCTTCCAAAACCTAATGATTTACTTCTTGTAATTGAAATGTTTTTCTGTTTAAGGGCCTGAGATTGTATTTTGCAATGTATGTTGACTATACTGTATCTTATAGTAGACACAAACACCAAGATGTGTTCTGGTTCTGTCCAGGGGGAAGAAAGTATCAGCAAAACAAGCTTCTCTTTTTACTGCACATGGCCTTGTTGTGTGCATCTAATGGGGTAACAGCCTTGTTTTTGCACAGGGCTTATGTCATTGGTACCCCTTATTGCCTTTGGTGTATAGAATATGTCTGGGTTGTTGCTGGGAGTCGAGGCTGTGGTTGGCTGAGAATTGATCCTCAAAGCCTTGTCCAGACCAAACACGCAGATTACTGATACCATGAATAATACTGCTTGCTGGTATCAGATGTTTTGTCCTTCACTCTTATTAAGAAGATTGTGCCTTCACTCTTGTCCCAAATGTACATCTGAGTGCATTGTTTTTGCTAACAGTCACTGGGAAGAGCTGCTAGGCATTGGGGGGCAACCGCACACCCCTCACCTCTCTGTGCACCGACTTTTTGCATACCTCTGCACCCTCTAACTCCACTTGGTGTATGTGGGGAGATGGTGAAACGATTAAATGAGTTTTCATCAAGCTGGTAAAACTAATGTTAGCAGAATAGAGATCACCTGGACATCTGTGAGCAATCCTGTAGATAGAACATCTCTAGCCCACTCCCCTCTGAGTGTTACTTGTGGTTGGAAATCTGCTGTCTTCTCCCTGGGGAAAAACCCTTATTCCCACCTACCTCATTTGTTTTCCTTTTCACTTTGTCAAATCTTTTGGTTTTGCTTTCTTTTGTTTTGTTTCAAATTGCATATTGTCCTTCAACAAAAAAGCTAAAAGCACACCAGAAGTGGGGCAGAATGATGCCATTGTCCAAAGACAGTTTAACTGCATTGTCTATACAAAAAGATCAAGGTTGACCTGAAGCTGCTGTAAAAAGTAAATAAAAAATTAAATTACTTGAAAGTAACTATTATGCTTGTAAATGAGAGAAGTAATTGAAAGACTGTCCTGGCAACTTTTAAAGAGGGAAAAAAATCCTTCAGAAAATAGAAGACTCTGCTCTCTTAAGGAGAGATCAGATGTTTTTCTCTCTGCCTCTACTCTGCACTGCTTGCCTGTGAACATGATCGATTATCTCAATAGAGATTCACTGATTTTTCTGTAATGTCTAATTTGGATTTTTTTTCCATCAAAATTTCCCATTTACTCACCTACAGAGGAGAAACTGTCCAAATAAATACCCACCTTGTGTACCTGTCATTATATGCTTGCCATCTGTTTAGGATCTTCAGGTGTGCAGGGTTTTGCTTAGCTTGAAGAATTAAAAACAAAAAAAGTGTGTTTTCTGCTTCTAAAGGTGCTATTTTGACATATAAATTCCTTACACTGTGCTTGACTTTAAGGTAGGCTGATAATCAGCTCATGTTTGGTTTCTGGGTTCGTCTTTTCTTTCTGGAATATTCAGTCTTTTCTTAAATAAAACATCCCTTTTCATAAGGACAGCTTCTGAACTATCAAAGGCCTTAAGAATACAAAGTGTAATGGGGAAAATTTGCCTTTTTCTCCTTCTTTATAAAGGCAAACCCAGATGCTTTATGGGAAACACTCTCCTATACAATTTTTAAGTAGCAGCTCATGTTAACTTGGATTTAAGCGTAGCAATCATCTTACTGGCCAATGCACAAACAGTAGGGATGAAACAAAGAGCTATTCAAGGCTCTCTACCAATTACCTGCTAACTCCAGAGCCTTCTGTTGGGATCACTTTGTCTCTTCTGTAAATACCAGTCTTCATGGTGTTGCTCTCAAGGTCCTGGCAGTGTGTTGTTTTCTGCCTGCCTGGGACACCGTGACCCAGGTGGCTGTTTCCATCAGTCTGTGGGGGGCCAGGTGCGGGTTGTGTCTTAAGCTCAAGGTTGTGCCTCAGTTGAGCCTGTTCCGGAGCCATCTGGCTGCCAAGGTCTGTTTGGCTGACCCTCTGCTGCCAGTGGTTGGGAGGCAGGAGGAGGGATGGTACCGAGTGTTGCCATCGCTGGAGTGGAATCAGCTTGGTGGGACTGAAGAGGAGGCTTTTGTGGGTGCAGCTCTGGAGTAGAGAGCTGAACCTCAGTCCTGGGTAGGAACTCTGTTGTCATCCTTATTGCACTGTATTTTTTGTTTAATCCATATCATCAGTTTGGTTTGTGGATTTGGTGATTAATCACTGCTAGAACTTTTTCTTTCTGTGCAGGACAAAAAGTTGTATTCCTGCCCTGTGTGGAGCAGTAGGAAGGAGCCTGGGGGCGACATTTGAACTTGTCCCATCTCCAAACACCAGGTTACGGCCTGAAAAGGCCTCACAGTCCCGGTTTAGTATTTCTCAGTCTTGTTAATCTAAGAGCCCTTCAGGCTTTTGAAGAGGCCACAGATTGCCTTGTCATTCTGCTGCACAGAGGTGCTGAGTGGAGGGAAGTCACCAGTTTCCTTAGTATACTGAACCTGCAGAAAGGGTTGGAACTAAATGAACTGTAAGATCCCTTCCAACCCAAACCACTCTAGGATTCTAGGACATGTTGGGTGCTGTTCTCTGGACCATCCTAACTTAACCTAGACTGCCAGGAACCTTGGGCTGGTGGTCTTTATGAGGAGTATCTGCATTACCTGCAGTGTGCTTTGAAAAATAGCCACTAAATGGGGAACCCTGAAATCCTTGATCCTCTTGTTTTAGGGAAGGCTGAAAAGCAGCTCTGTTCATCATTGTCAGGCTTATGCATGGAGTCTGAGCCTTGCAGCTGCGCCTTGACAGGGTGTGTAAAGGTGGGTTCACCCTGTCCCTTACGAGTATAAGACACACAGGTTTTTAGGCCAGGTGCTGTCGGAGATCCAACATTTTGTATTTGTTCTATTGAAACCTGAAATTATGGGAGGCATTGGAACCATTTCTACAGGGCGGAACAGCAACTATGGCCCTAAATAACTGGTGAGCTCCTGGCAAGTCCCATGGTTTTCCTCTCCACTTTTTGGGGATTTTTTGAGAAAACAGAAATGTATGATCTTGTCCCAGTTTGTAGGCTAACTGCTGAATAATCTGAAGTGGGAGCCTGACAAGCTGAGACTGTTTTAATTTTGCCTTCAAAAGGCAAAAGCAGAACTTCTTGTTACATGCGCTACCTTCAGAGTTTTCCCCTCTGTAAAGCATCTTTGCTGAGTACCATGAATCTTGTAGGATTGGGCTGACGAAATACATATTACATGAATGATGACTAGACACTTAGTTTGACTTTGCACTGTAAAAAATGTGCTCTTTTAGAGGAAGAGAATGAAATAACTACACTGATTAATCCAACTATGGTATCTGTACTCCATGAACTGAGTAATAGGAGGGTGCTGGTACATAATGCCACATTGGTGCTGCTCTCATAAAGGTTCAGTGTTCTATCAAATCTGAGATCTTGATGAGTACCAGGGTATTGTCAGAATATATTGCTGTTTTTTCTACAGAAAATACATCAGTGTGTTGTGGTAGAAGCACTCACCTGGTCTTGTTTACCATCGCTGGCATGCAGCTTGGCAGCGAGGTTTATTCCCATCATCCAGCTGTTGTGCTTGGACTTCTATATTACAGATGTGTTTACTGTTGCAGGCTTTTTATGGGCTACGTTTTCTGTGGGTCTTTGTGCTTTTTGTGGAAATGGAGTTCTTGCTTGTATCTATTCGTGTGCCCACCCCAAAAATCTCCCAGAACTGCTCTAGGAATTAATCCATGAATTGCTTGGGGCCAGGCTTTGGAATCCTCAGACATGAATATGCTGGGTTATTTCTGTTAAAACCAAGGAAAAATAAGACGTAAATGCTCTTTGGCCTCAGTCAAACTATGCAATATAGCACAACAAAGAGATGAATTCCTTGTGATAGAGAAGTTGCACAACTCTTGTGTCCTTCCAAAGCCAGTCCTTGGCCCAAGGTTGGGAGAACTTGTACACAATGGCTGCCCAAGAGTTGCATCCAAATGACTCTTGTTCAGTGATTTTCCTGCTTCTCCCTGCCTCACCAATCAGTTTATAGGTGTTGTGAGTCTGAATTATGTTCTGTCAAGTGTATCCCTCCTGTCAGTCGTATATTGTTGTCAGTTGCAGATTGTCTTGCAAACCCACCAGCGTGGGCTACCTTCTGGAGCAAGTTAGGGGCCACTTAAGTGATGTTTGCATCTTTGCTGAAGAGCATGTCAGGCATTCTGGCTTTGCTGTGCCCCTCCAGGTAGCTGTAGGTCTGGCTTTAGTGCTCCTGTCTTGTTCAGGTGTGGGTGTGGTGCTTACAGTAAAGAATACCTGTGACTTGATCTGCAATCCACCCCAACTGAGCTTTCATTTCCACCGCTTGTATGTGAGTTTGATTTTGCTGCTTCCATAGCAATCTGGGGATAAATGGCCATGTGGTCAGGACTGCTGGTAGAGGTCCTTTGTTCTCCCATTGCTTCATTTATCCACTCAAGTTTGTTCTTTGTGTTCCTGTTCTTCCCTGTGTTAAGTACTAATGAAACGGGTAGGCTGTTTTCCCCTAGTTCTACGTCCCATGAATGGGTCTTTGCTACTAGTTGATCACCTCTTCTCACCTTTACATGCGTTCTTCTGAGTAGTTCACCTGTATTTGTTATTTACTTCTCCCACATCATACGTCACACTGCTTCTCCCTCCTAACACCATTCACTATTCGGTCTTCTTTGATTCAGGTTAGGCTTGATTTGCTTCTCTGACTTCAAAAGGGGATTTCAGTGCATGCACAACATGGGAGACACACAGAAAATCTCTGCAGTTGTCTGTGTGTTCATTCCCACCCCAGCACATGCAGTGCAAGGGGTTCAGCCTGTTCCAGCCCCAAAACCAGTTTTTCCCTAGTGCTAGGCAGAACAAAGTCTGAAGCTGTTTTTCCTTTCTTTTGGTGATTGAACCTATTTGGAGATTTGGAGATTTTCTTTGGAAGTTGCCACTGTGGATAAGCAGCTGGCATCAAGGGGGCTGTTAGTTTTCCATATTCAGTATTTTTAATTGAGGAACAAATAATTTATTGGGGGGAGGAGGGAATTATGTAAATTCTTTTGTATTTGTATGTCAAAGTGGCCTTTATAAGAAAAGCACATAAAATACTTAGATTAAAATTGTGTAACTCCAGTGGGGATTTTTGTATTGACAGCGTTTCTATGCATTTTTCAAAATATACTTGTGTTTTGTGTTAGAATTATTGGAAGTATTTTTTAAAAATGCGTATTACCACATTTTCCATGGTCGATCCCTTTACTACCATTCCTTTTGAATACTGCAAAGGTTTTAATTAACCCTGTAAATTAATTTTCCCCCACAGATACTTGCATTAAGTCAATATAATGAGTTGTAGCATGGGTATGTAGCTTTAAGGGAATAAGCCTAGTTGTGTAGCTTAATTATGGAGCGATCTTCTGGGACAAGGGCAGTGTTTTAATTGCACTTAAAAGACTAAATTAGGAAATTAAGTTTTTGCTGGGATTTTTTAAGCTGTTTCCATCCTGTGTTGTTTGCACTCGAGCATTATTTAAATGTACTATATGTGCAGTGTAATTCTCCCTCTGTAATCTGTTGGGATAATACTAATGTTAACAGACATGAAAGGCTTTGGAAAGTGTCATATCCCAGCAGAGAAGACAGAAGTTAGGGGAGGGAGAAGAAAGAAAAATAAGTGTTAGTTTTCCATTTAATTACATGCCCATTTTTACATTAGCTGAGACTAGTGGGACTGAACTTACAGTTGAATTATAAGTAAAATTAGTGGTCTGGGGGGAAATAAAGAAGGGGTTTGCAGAACTGCAGGTAAAAATACTCTTCAGTTGCCCTGCAGTGCAATTGCCCTGACTGCCTATGCAAATTATAACCCAAGTTTGGTGCATCAGACCCTTCTGTTACTGCTCTGGTATTACGTTCTCTTCTCACGGTGTTATTATAAGGCTTCTTTGGAACGTTTGTCAACTGACACCTCTATTTTATAGTTTTATGTCTGTGGTTTTGTTCCCGTTTTGTAAGGGATCCTGCCTCTTTCATAGGTTAGTGCAAGTGCAAGCTTTAGGCGTAATAGCAAATGAACATTGCATGCTACCGTGGGTTCTCATAATGGAAGAAAAACGTGCAGTTTCAATAGCACTTTGACCTACAGCTGGAACATAGAGTTTTTCAATGGAACAAACTCTCAACAGTTGAAAACACTCTGAGTCTATATTATATGTCCTGAAAGTGCAGGAAAAGGCAGTTACTCCAGTTGTACCCACAGATAATTTGGTATTGATTTGAATTTTTTTTTCCCCCAATAGTTTTATGATCTGATTTTAGGAAAATACACTTTCCTTGGTTTACTTTGGTTGCCATAAATTGCTCAGTGCAGAGTCTGGTCCACCTCCATCCATTTACTTTCATGGAGTAGTTGCACATAGCGTTTGTAAGAGCAGAGCAGGGAAGCTGTGTGGTTACTTACCAGTAACCTCCCTTGCAGCATCGCTTTGTGGCTCACGAGATGAAAAGGGAGAGGAGAATTTTCCTAGATTAAGTAGCACTCGCTTCGTTTACGTGTTCAGTATAATGTTGGGTGACAAAAGGGAGGTTCCCTTTCTAAAGTGTTTGACTTGAGCTTTGGGGACTTAGTTGCCACTGTGCAAATTGTGCCGTAATATTGTACCAAGGATCAGTGAAAGTGTTTTATCTTTTTTAATGTCGTTTGTATTTGACCGGGTTTTATAAATGTAAGAAATCAGAGTGTTGTATTTTGATCTGAAATTTGCATATGGTAAAAGTAACTTTGCTTTATGTATCGGAGGTTTGTTCAGAACTTGAATTATTTTATAGAAGGGTACAGACCAAAACTAATTGTCTTAAAAGGTGTTTAATAAACTAACCAAATAAAACATTGATGGTTTGAGAAACTTGTTGACTGTTCCTTAATGCTTTTTCTCTCTAATCTCAAAAGGAAGGAAGGACATACTTCTAGATTTTCTTTCAAGGTCTTAGGAAAAATGAAGAGGAATTAAAAAAGAAAGCAGTAGATTTTGTAAATACCATCTGCTATGAGTTATCTGCTTTATTATTTAACATTTCTGCATGCCAGAAGTTCAATGAAAGGGGAAAACCCAAAGGAAATAAATGGAGGAGGAAAGGCTAAGGAAATCAGGGGAGGTGGGAACAGTCCCTCTCCAGCTCTGTCGGGGCAGTGAATGTTACAACTGTGGACCCATGGGTGTTTGGTGGCCACTCCATGAGACATGGGAATGGGAAGGAGCTTTTGCTTACCCTCACTGTTCTCTGTGTCTCTGTTGTCCCCTGCATCACTTTCACTTGCCCTCTTCACAAGTACTGGTGCTTCCACATCACTTTAAAAGGAGAAAGAGATGTGAAGCACAAGCACTCCCAGGGGTGGGTACAAACAGCTCCTTGCAGGGCTGCCCTGTCTATGGCAATCCTCAGTTGCACCACAGCATGCATACACAGCCTCTGTGAGTTCAGAGCTCAGGGCTTTCTTAAGATTCCAAGCAGCTGCAACCCAGATTAAACAATCTGCCTCCTTCATGCTGCACTTCTCCCTTTACTGATGCACCAGCCACTGCTTCTGCTACTGCTGCCTCTGCCAAGGCACAAGAGCCAGACTATTAATAGGAGGGATACTGTCTGCAGTGAGAGGTGGGAGTGCAGTGACTGCAATAAACTGACTCTGCAGCAGTCCTGTGCTTCTGGTCTTCAGGAAATTACATTATGTCACCAAGAGCTCTGAATACCTTTTCTTAAATGAAAGGATATTGAGGCAAGGCCAGATGTGAGGTAGGGTCAAGGGAAAGGTTAGGAATAGCCTGTGCAAGGGCAGTGGAGTGGGAAGGCAGTGCCATAGCAGAGTGCTGGGTGCTCTGAACACGTGTTTCAACAGGGATGATGGGTGTTAGGACAGAAAGATGGATATTTGCTCAATAAAAACCTTTTCCTGCTTAGTTCAACAGCCATACCAAGCAAAGCACAGGCCCTGAACCACGAGTCAGTTTGGTGCAGAGAGCCCAAGGCCTCTAGTGTAAATATGGGCTAATGATAGGGAATCTTGTGTTGATTTACCCTTGTTGCTGGTGTTCCCATGGTTATAGCTGCGTAGATGGGCTCTGCCGTATCTCCCCTGTCTTACTGGGTCCTGGGAAACAGAGACAGGAGGGTGAGCTTGAGATTTATCTTTATTCCACAGCCTGGAATGTTAACAGAAAGGGAAGAGGGCTGCTGCCTGGTTTTCCTTTACCTTTTATGCACGGAGGAGATAAAAGTTGAAGTTTCCATTTCTTCCCCTTTTTACCTCCTCAGTTTTCTTCTGAAATATTGCAGAAGAAATCCAGGAATGGTTCCTTGAACAGGATTTTCAGCCAAGGCTTTCAATGGCCTGGAGCAAGGCCACCCCAAATGCATGTTGCTGGGCCAACCAAGGCAGCTGTGTGCTGCATTTACACAGCAGGGCTTGGCATGTCAGTGCCATAGGGAATCACAATGGACCATGAGCTTCTGTCCCAACCTGTGAGAAGAGCACCCCACCACCTTTGTCCTAACAGGAATGAGAATGGAGCTGCTGTGGAGGTGCTGGGTTGTGGGAGCAGGCAGTTCTTCCCAGGGCTGGTGCCTCCTTGGGTAACAGATTGTGTCTGTGCCCTCTGCAGAGCCGAGGTCTCAGAGCAGGCTTTCCCCAGCCTGAGTTCTCAGGTAAGGAGGTGGTGTGGGAAGGACGAGAGGAGGTAACTGGCTCCTGGCTTCTGGGATCTCAAATCCAGCAGCAAGCCCTGCTGTTTGCTGAGCTCTGTGTTGCTAAGTCAGCCCTTTGATCACTGCAAACATAAGGCTAACAGCATTAATTGCTGCTCAGAATTCAACACAACCCTTTGCTTTCTGTCTGGAAGCTGCTGTGAAGCCAGAGTCTAATGGTAATGCAGGGTCCTGTGAAAGGCACAAGCTGGGATAAGTGGTTGCCACTCGCCAGCTCCTGCTGCTCCAGGCAATGCCAGCAGCACCAGTGACATTATTCCTGCCTTTTCTCCAGTGCGTCTGGATGTGCCACAGGCCAAGCTCTGTCACGTGTGGCCTCTAAGGGATTGTGAACCCCAGCGCCATGGGCTGGGCTGAAGGAGTTGGCTAATGGAGAATTTACGGTAAGAGCTAAAGGTATTTTTAACCACCAGGATATGCTTATCGCCAGGAAAGGCCAAGCAGTGCTCCTATCTGCAGGGAAGGGGAAGTGCTGAGCGTGACTAGTTACTTTCCAACCCCTTTCCAAACTCTTGACAGGGATTTTTTTCTCACTGAGGCATGTCATTGGGTTAAAATGAGGGAGTTAAGCAGACATCTGTCCTGGGTCACAGGTGAAAAATGCTGACTGCCAGGCATGCCGTCCTTTTCCATTGCATGTGATGTACGTTCAGGAAGGACCTCTGGAAACAGGGCTTTGAAATCAGTCTGGTTTGCTTTTCTAAATGCACTAACAGCCTGCTCATTCTTAAGGGCAACTTTGACATTTTCTGTCTTGAGGAGGAAAGCAGATCCCCCTTGCAGTACCCACCCTGCTGCCTCTGCAGCACATCAGGTCCTCACCACTGTGGGCTGCTTTTTGGCTTGGGTGCTTTACTCAGGAAGGGGCTGGATCCATCTGTCCCTTGCTGTGTCTGGTGCTTGCATGAGCTCTGCCTCCCCAGGCACATGGTGAGCACAGGGTTCACCTCGCGGGCAGCATGGTCCTGACATTCTACACAGCCTATTGCTGCTCTCCTGTGCCTTATTCCTGCCTCAGGAATAGAAAAGCAATTAAAGGTAAGAGCACATTGAAGCACATTGAGGCACAGTTGAGATTTGCTTCGGGTCAGACAATAAGGACAGTTGTCATGGCCCTGTGCAGCAGGAGTTTTGCTGACCTCCCTCTTCTCCCTCTCCATGCCCTTCCCTACAGCCCTTCCCTTCTCCAAGTGTAGTTGAGTCCTTAATGTTCCTGCTCATCCTCTTTATTTCAGGCTCAGTTGTAAGAACTGTGGCACATACACTGAAGTAACTGTGCAGTGCACATGCGATGAGGCTAAGTATGGCCCCATGGCCTCCAATCAGTGCCTGCTTGCAGTTCACCTTGGTTTTGCCTGTATCATTGGATGCGGTGACCTCGCAGGGATAGGGAGGGCTGCGCTGTGATTTCCTTAGCTTGTCCTAGATCTCTTCTCCTTGAGATGCTCATGCCTGAAGTGATTCACCCAGTGCTGAGGAGAGAGAGGTGCTCCTCCAAGGGCTGTTGGGTCTGAGATTGGAATGTCTCCTTAGGAAGGGCCCATGAGATCTGAATGTCTCCTTGGAAAGGGCCTATCTACTCGCATCAGCTGGCCATGGAGCTAAGAGCTATGCTCTCCTCTGTGAAGGACATCAGATGGGGTGATTCTTTGCTTCTTGCTATCTGTGCTTCAGCAAGTTTTGCTGATTTACAATTACATCTTCTTTCATGTTGGTTTCAAGTGCCCTCTTGGTTCCCTGTACTACAGAATAACGCTGAAGAATCCATTTTCAACCTTTCAGTTCATCTCTTCCTCATTTCAGCTGTGTCTGTGCTGGTCTCCTTGCTGTCATAGTGTGAAATATTCAGGGAGAAACATGAAATTCCCTCATCTGAAAGTCATGTACCACATCTTACAGCTTGCCATGAGGCATGAGAACATTCCTCACTCTTCCTGCTTTGAAGAGCAAACGAAGTGAAGCTGCAAGCACCCGTGCTGTCTGCTCTTGGCAGATGCTTTGGGGACCAGCCCATTTTCATGGAAATTGGGTTGTTACTATTAGTTTATTTTTTGTCAGGACCTGACTGATTCCTCACTCATTTTTCCATGTTCATAAAGCAGTTTGTGATCACATGCACATGAAATGAAGGAGTTAGCAAACACTGCTTCCCTTTGGTGTGCAGTATTCTTATTTTTCTAATTGCTCCCTGGGATTTTCCATCTTACTACAAATATTTCAATGGAAGCTGGAAAAGCAACCCTCCCTCCCCCCCCACCTGTACTTGTCTGAAGGGAGCAGGAAGGTTTTGCAAGTTAAAATGAAAACAAAACTGGTTTGCAGCCCGGGTGGTTGTGAAACCTACATGTTAAGAAATGAGACCAGGAAAGGGCTGAGGAAGAACAGTCTGAAACAAACCCCTCAGGTGTGGGGCGGTGGCTGAGATTAAACAAGCCCTGCTCAGAGAAATAGGCTGGACTCACTACTTGGTGCAGGAATCGCATTATGCCATTGTAGTATTTTCCTAAGTTGGAATCTTAGAAAACGCAGGCACATTCCATTTCTGTCTGCTCAGAGGTGTCATGTCAGCATCAGAACCAATGCACCACTACTTGATTCAGCGCGTGCAGCATTTCCTGACTTTGTTCCTCCAAGCTGAATGACACTTCATGTTCTCCAGCCATGTGACTGACATCTAGACCAAAATCTAATAATTTCTTGCTATCTGTTATTGACTGCTCACTCCAGCTTTCTGGACTTCCTTTATTATCTTAGCTTAACTTGTTCCTTGAAGGTGATGTAATTAAAATGGCACAGAGTTCAGACCCTGTTCTGAGATGACAAATGCTCCATGGATTTGCACTTTATTCTACAAATGCATTGTCCTAAAGGTCCTAAAAGTGACCTTTTTCTTGCCTAAATAGATAAATAGATGCCAAGAATTATTTGGAGTAGCATAGCTGTTGCCTACTTCATCCTTGAGTTTTAAAAGGAAGGTATAATATGATTCCAAATTGTTTTGTATCTGTAGAAGTGAATTTTAACTAGACATCTTCTCTGTTTCCACTCTTTCGTTGTAATTGGCAGTATTGCAAGAGAACATCTTCCTACAATATTTCTTTGTGATGTTCAGTTCTGTGATGTTCACTTCTGTAAACTTACTTGGATTTGTGGTTAAATGAATAGAGAAATGCCCTGTCTTTCTTTATGATTGCATGTAACCATTTGGAAAAGACAGTTACGCAAGTCAGAGAACACTAGAACAACATAGTTCCATGGAGAAAATAGACATCATCACAGCCACAGGCAGCTATACTCCTGCGAACCAACACCGCATTTCCATCATGCCATGTCAGTGTTGCTCTTGGGGTTGATCCTGGGGTATAAGCAGCATTAAGACTGCAAAGTAAGGCCCCAGTCCAACGACTTAGGTTTTGTATTTGGTCTGACTTTGCAAGGCCTCTGTGAATGTAGGAGGCTGCCAGACAGAGAAGCTTTGCTTGGACCTGAAATGACACATGATTGAAAGCAGAACAGATCAGGGAATCTGGAGGACCAAGTGAGTGTCTTCTAAGCAGAGCTTCTCACAGATTCTTCCCCCACTACACCAGTTTATTAAAGAGACTTGAATAAAACCCCTAGTTCTTGCTAGGCTGGGTGACTGTTATCACAGCTATGACAGGTTTATTCCATTTGCAAGTCAAAACAAGTTTCTCCTCTCTCTTGAAGGTATGTAATTGCCAAGTTTACCCTTATTGCTACACCCGTCCCCATTGCCTATAATCTTTGGGTATTTGCACTTCCCTGGCACAGTCCTGATTGGCAAAACAAAGCTTGCATGTGTGATAAGTTTAGCGTAGGAGACTCTTCTCATTAGCACTGGATGCCATGAATCAGAATGATTAAGTGGTTTGTTCAAAGCGCACAGTAGATTTAGTGTTTCTGCACTGCACTCCTACTAAATTATGGGTGTCACCAAATTCACAAATATTGCTCACAAATATTAAACCCTAATCTCATAAACACAATCTGGTTTTGTTTATACTGAGGCCCTCAAATCTTAACCATTTATTTTTTTCCTATGAACAAAAAGCTCCTAGAAACTTGAAATTATGGTAGTTTAAATTTGCTCCATGCCAAAAACAGCCACAAAGGAATTAGTTCAGTTTAGACAATATATTGTTTGGAGCCAGAAAGCATCTAAAATCTTACCTGCTTCCTTCGGTTAATTGCTGTTCTTGCTTTGGCTAACTGCAAGTGCCTACATGTTGCTTATCAGTGAATGAACTGCAGGCAGCAGTTAGGTGAACTGTTACAAGAAACTCAGCGGAGAATAAGGCAAATGGTCCAGCATTGAGGATGGAGGACAGTTCCCTGATGGCCTCAGTTCTGGTCCTTGATCTCCTTTGCATCATCTGTGAGACTGGCAGGCTGAAGAAAGGCTGACCTTTGAACATGCCAGAAAGTCATTCAAGGTCATCCTCTGATCTCCTTGGAGAAGATGCTTCTGCCTTGTTCCTTGTTTTGAGAAAGCAAAGAACAGAGCTGACCTGGTGTGCAGAACTAATCTGTGATGACAAAAAGCTCTCACCCCTCCATGGACAGGGAACTGTTGAAGCACCTGCAGTAGCTCCAGATGTTATATTTGGAGCAGAGCCACCACAACAGGGTGCAGACTATGGCAAGGGGGGGGAAGGCTGCCCACACTGTGTCTGATACCATCACAACTGGAAGGACTTTGCTTAGAGCTTCTGACACACAGAAAAGCCTGCTGTCAGGTGACTTCTGTCAGATAAGTAGCTTTTTCCATACTCCTGCTCTGAAACTGTCCTGTAGTTGTAGATGAGTACCTCCTTTTGCCATAGGGCCCATCAAGATGCACAGAGATCTCACCTGTAATGCTTCAGTGCACAGAGATGCTGCTGGAAGGAGGAAGTCTGAACAAGATGAAACTGCTCCACCTTTAGCCCTTCTGCTCACTTTGCTTTTCTGGTCATCTTAACCCTCTTCTGCTTCCCAGCAGAAATGTGCCATAATCTCCAAGACGAACCTCAGGTGAGTGTCTCTGCACTTCTGATGGCAGGAGGAACAAGGCTGAGTCCCTTCCCTCAGAGATTTAAGCAAGCCTCTTTAGTTGATTCAGACATCTCAATCTGTTTTCACAAGGCAATTTGGTGACAAGTGGCACCCTAACCTCCTCTGAGACTTCTCACCCAAAGCATTATGCAAATGGTATGTAAACTTACTCTCAGCCTGCAAGATAAGTCAAGCCTGAATGCCGCTTTTGTTGATGGATGTCCTGGGGCTCAGACTGCCATGGCCTACCAGGGGTCCCCTGACACAGGCACCAAATATGGAGCATTCCCAAAGGGCAGAGAATTTAGGAGCAGGGGCAAATGTGCCGGGCTCAAGTCCTCCTCCTGCAGCATGCATACCTCCCATGTGGCAGCAGGGCTGTTCTGCCACACCAGCATCATCATGGCTGTGTTCAGAAAGGAGCTGCTCTCACTCAGGCCTCAGGGAAATCCACCAACAGCCTCTCAGTTAGAAAAACTCTGTATGTGGCTCTGCTGCAGGCAGAGATGGCCCTGCTCCCAGAAATGGGAATGGAGAGATGCCTGGGTGAGCAGTTCATGCTCCTTTCCTCTCTGGTGCTGCACACCAGAGTTAGCACAGCCAAAGCCAGAGGTTGCTGGAGAGAGACACCGTAGTGTTGTAGACACACATGGCCCTGGTCTTGCACTATGGACTGAATGCATCTGTCTCCACTGTGCCAAATCCCACTTCCTCTGATGCTCTTTCAGTATTAGCATGCCAGGTCATATGTCTGATGGGTGCAGGAACAGGAAAGTCTGATCAGAGCTTCTAGCTTTGGGCACATCTGGCTGGGGCTTGCTCCCTATCTGTTGTTCCTCCTTAGCCCTATTCTGGTCTTTACTTCCTTTTTTTCTCCCTTAAAAGGGCTCAGCAAAACCACACCTACAAGTCACCATTAGTAATCATCAGTAAGGACTGCCTTTCTTTTTTCTTCCCCTAAGGTCATTGCTGTTTGGGTTGCCTTTCAGAAGATGGAGACTGCAGGTCACCCACAACCCTGACTTTTAGGAGTAGAGTGGTTGGTTGCGATTTTAGCCTGAGCCCTACGTAACAGGACCTGAATCCATGCTTTATTTGTGCCCATTCACAGCCTGGCGGCTCACACTGAGATTCTGTGCTGCTTTTGTCTTGTTTTTTCATCCCAAATTTGGTGTAGCTTTCACATTGCATCATGTAATTGCACCAGTAAAGAAAGGCCTGGGGGAGCTTGAGGAGCTGAAGGTTTGCTTCTCCAGTTCCTGTTATGGGGGCAGTAACTTCTGCCCTGCAATGGATGATGGAACAGGCAACATCTGCAGCTGCTGCACAAGCCAAGGCGCCAGGCTATGGGCAGAGTCAGGAAATGCTGGTCCAGCTCTCTGATTGTTGGGGGCTTCCACTCTAGTACAGCCAGAACAGCCAAAGGCAATTTTCATCCACTGCTCTGAGAACAACCAGACTGTTGACACCACCTTTACCTGGAGTGGATTTACACACCCTGGTTCAAACCTCAGTTTACCTAGTACCAACCTCCCCGTGCAGGCAATCCCAAGGAACCATCTTGCCCAAAGTGACTTCCCTACTTGAATCTGGATAGGTATGTACTTTACCAGGTGGTTCATTGCTCTGCTGCTAAATACTGCTCAGTTATCCTAGCCATGCCAGGTCTGATTTCTATCTGTGAATTCTGCAAGCTGTGGAATGCAAATCATTCCAGGGTATTTGCAGGCCTGTGCTGAGGAGGAGATCCCAGGAGCTTGATCCTTCTCTTTCCCAATGACTCATTAATGTTATGTAGGTTGTATTGCCCCACCACTTTGAGATATGAAATGATGGGGTTTTGCAGGTCACTCTTCTTTTGTAAATGAACACAGGATCACAAAATCAGTGTGTGTGTCTAGCAGGAAAACAGCATTCCAGTGGTGATCAAACGCTACTTGTATGCAAGTCTTTCTCCCAAAATCTCACCCAAAATCTATCCCTAGGCAAAGGCAGTGTCCCATTAAGTGCTTTACAGTACTCAACTGCTTAGAGAAGGAACCCTGACTGCAGACAGCAACTGTTAGCATAGCAAAGTCTCTTGTAGCTTTCTGCAGGCTCTTTTATCTCAGGTGTGCAGTACAATCCTTCACTTTCACTAAATAACGCCAACAACCTAGAAGAGGTGGGTGAATCCTTTGGTAATTATATGTTCATTCAGTAGAGTGCACATAAATGACTGCAAGTGCTTCCAGATTTTAATAACTCTTGAAGTTACTTTCCAGTTGCTTTGGCTAAATGTCCTTTCTGCTCTAATGCTGAACAAAGGAGGAGATTTTATCAGCTGCCTCAGTGAGAGAGGTTTTGTGGCTTCCTCACATGGAACAAGGCAAGAATAGGTTAAAAACTCTCCCCCCCCCCCCCCCCCCCCCCCCCCCCCCCCCCCCCCCCCCCCCCCCCCCCCCCCCCCCCCCCCCCCCCCCCCCCCAGGGCTGCTCTTTCCCAAACAGCCAGCTATCTATTGCAGTCAGGCTGGGTGGATTAGGGGCTGTGCCAGGAAAGAATGATGATCCTCCAGCAGCACCCACTTGCCCCGTGGGGAGGGATGGCCCAGAAGGGACCTGTGTAGAGGGTAGGGTTTCCTTGGTGAAGTGAGGTACTTCTTCCTTGTGAGTGAATTGAAGCGTGTTTGATCATTGGATGGATCTAGGGCATCTCCACAAAGCTCAGCCCTGCATGTAAAGTGTTAGGGATTAAATGAATGGCTGGATCCAGGGGTATGAATGTTTATGGCTGCCTCATCCCTGCTTTGAATTTGTTCCTGAGCTAATACACACTGCTACATTGATGTCTGGGCCAGATTTATCACAGGCTTGGGTTATGGCAAGGAAACTTATCTCCAGGTTTCCTCTGTTTGCCCCTGCTCCATCCAGCCTTCCCTACCCACATTTGCTGTGGTGGGGAATGATGTCCACACTTGGCCTTGGTAAGGTACAGAAGGATGTGTGTGGCCCCACAGAGGTGGCAGGGCAAGAGATGCAGGTTTTGTGTTTGTCATTAACAGTCCTATGAGTAGTGACAGTGTTTTTCAGACAGTTCTGGAGATTCAAACAGATTCAGCAGAATGCCCACCAGCATTTGACATTAGGTCCCTCTCCTTGCGTTCGCAATCAGGTTTTAAAAATGCTGGCAATAAACAGGAAAGCATTTCTCACTCTAGTATACACAAGACCTATCTTGAATATGTGCTCTTCTATATTCTTTGTTTTCATGCTTTATTTGACAGTGGTTTCTGAATGAGTTTTAGCAAGGCAACGGTCAACCTGACCAGTATTTGTCACCTCCTTTGAGCTAAGTATAATCTGGATTTTATTTACCTCATAGTATTTCTTTAATAACCGCTCAGATATGAGTTCTTCCTGGAAAAAATAATTCCCCACATTGCTGCCCTTATGCAAAATAAACAAAATCTTTCTGTTTTCTTGCCACATTTAGATCTATATATATCGTTGGTACACAGAGGAGATATCAGCTTGGGAATTGGCACGTGTAGGGTAAATAAATGAATTTACAGTAAAGCCTGGTTATTGTTTTTAAAGACCTATTGAAAGGAAAAGACTGTTCTTAATTTTCTCTCATAATCTCATTTCAAGATGTGGAGCTCGTAAAGGTCTGTCAGAATATGGGGGCCTGGACTTTTATCTTCACTCACCAGCTGAAAAGTCAGGAGGACCCTGGTTGTTCACTCCTGGCTCTGGTCATGAGAAGCCGTAGCCAATATGGGACAGGATCCTGCAGGCCACCGCCATACTGATAACTTGTCCAGAAGTGAAAAGAGCTGTTAATTCTGCCTTGTTTGCTTTGCACACCACACCCCTGCTTATGGCCCACAATCTCAATTACAGAGGCGGCCAAACTCGCTTCCTGTTAAAAACAATAGCCCTGGCTGACAACATCCCCTCTTAATGCACAGAGCTAAGTGCTGGTGAGCAGCCTGATGGGCTTTAGGTGCAGATGGGCTCCATGGCTGCTAGCAGTGGGGGTCTCTGCAGAGGGGTCACTGCTGGCATCCCAGGCTGGCAGCAGGCTGGAGAAACAGGGTGCTGGGGAAAGATATACAGGTGGAAAGAAGTGACTTCATGGAGGACGTTAATTAGGGGAAATGTGTCTGGGAACAGGGGAAAGCTTCCTGCAAAGAATTGGCATGAACAGGATCATCAGAGTCATATGAATTTAGTGTAAACTTCTATAGGGAAGATAGCTTGTAAGTGTCCAACTCTTTCAAAACCTGAGTCATGCTTTTCTCTGTAAGAAAGAGATTATTTCATTGCAGAAAAATGTTTAATTCATTTTCACTTGAAGGATTGTATGTGGGGATGTAAATCCCAGCTTCCTCAGTTTGTTTTACCTCTTGTAGGAAATGCATGCAAAAATCAGAGCTGATGTTATTCCTGTCTAAGAGCACTACTGGGAAGAGCTGTGCTGCGTAGGAGTCCCTCTGCAAACAGAGGATATATAGGAAATGTCCCAGGTATTTCTCAGGAACAGTGCTGGATGGCAGCCAAAATGATGTAGGATGTAAGTAACATACCCAGCACTCCCATGCACAAACATTTTTGTGTTTGCAGGGTCTGTCTAACAAAGCTCAATACAAGCTGGTGTGAGCAGATTTGCTGTCCGCTGAATACCCAGCCACCACTGTCAAAAATCTCTGATTCTGGTATATCAAGACATGAGCAGCGATTGTATCTGTGGTCTTAGGATGTGTACCGGCTTCCAAAACAGGAATTGTCTTTCTCTTGCTTGAAATGGAGGATGTCACTGTCTTGCACACAGGACCACTGCTGTTTACCCTGGTGAGGTGCTGCTGGGTTCAGTTGTTTATGCTGCAGCTAAACTGACCAAATAGTGCAGCAAAGGGGTTGTGAGTAAGCCCTATGATTGTTTTAATGCAGGAAAACGAGCTGGGTGTGCAAAGTGATCTGGACACCGGAGCTGGAAAATCCATCTGAACCCTTTACCTGTTGGTTTGAGGAGACTCACGTTATGATAGTATTAATGGGCCATTGTTAAGGCTTATTTTTCAAGGGATTCTGTCCTGCATTTACTTTATTTTTTTTTTTTTCTGCATTTCCCTGTGAGCTAGAATTACAGCTGGAAGCAGGTTATAGGGTCAAAATTAATTTGATATCTCAGAGATCTACCTCACTGACAGCAGGTAGGAATAATTTTCTCTATTTCTGCTTACAGTTTCTAAGGGAATCCTGGACATACCTTGGTTTTGCTTTGAGGTCAGATGACATCTGGCTCCATCGCTTTGTGAGCCTTCAGATAATTTAGTGTTTCTATTTCTCTTCCAGCACGATCTATATGATCATCCCCTGAGATGTTTCAATGTCCGTAATGAACTCCCCCATCTTCTCCAGTGAACACTGAGGCAGATGATTAACTGCAGCCAAACCTACCCCTTTTTCTCTCTAAATTATCCTTTACTGTCTCCTCCTTCTTTTCCTTGTTTGTTTTTTTTTTTTAAGTAACAACCTCATGAAATGTGTGACTCTTTGGTTTTTCTAGGGAAAGGTTTTAAACAAAACCACATTCAGACACACAGGCACAGACATACAAAGCTTGAACAACAGTCGCTCACAATTAACCAAGAGCATTCTCACAGAGGCATGCTTATATAGAGATACAATGACGTAAATCAACACCCAGAAGCATTTATTAGATTACCCAGATATACACACACAGGGCAGGCAGATGGGTTAAAGCTGGGGTTTTACTGGTTGATAAATGAAATAATCACTTTTAAGGAGCACAGGAGACTACTTTTGAAAAGCAGTAGCAGTAGCAGCACCAGATATTAAAGGTGAAAATATCTCTTTATTCAATCTTGCAGACTAATTGGCTTATCCAAGGACATGGCAACTCCTGCTGCATTGCAAGTGTGAACTCATATACTTTCATAATCAAGGTCAGTATGGTAACAGCATAGCAGTCTTGCCTGATCCCCTGTTCCCAGGCAAGGCATGGTTCCTGGAACCTGCATCCCTGAACTCCCTCTTTGGATTGCTCTTCAGCCTTCTTTTCGTTTTTTCTTTCTAAAAGACATGAAAGCAGCCTGAATTCCCTGTGTACAATCATGGGAAAAAGTATTCCCAGAACCCAGCTACACAGCTCCCAATGTGTTAAATAGACTTTCTCAAATGTTCATCGTCCTCAGAATACAAGGCATTAGAAAATACTGCAGTCCATTAACACCTGGTACTTGATTACCTTCACACCCACTTCAGAAGGCATTTTTAGCCACATATAGAAGCTGACTGAAACAGCTTCATGAAGCAAACCAGCTGAACATCTTTCTTTTCTGGCCCACATAAAGGTTTTCTCATTAAAAACTACTGCTAATCTAACTCTAATCTCTTCAGATCACCTAAAACCACGGGATTCAACAGTATCTTCAATATGCTTATCCTAAGGTGTAAATTCAATAATATGGGGCGTCTAAACATGTTATATCAGCCCCATAATCCCTATTTGCACCTTTCTACACAGTGCCCCAGTCCTGCTAACCTCACCAAACATTTTATTTCTTGTTTCACTGTTAAAATTTGGGTAGTGTTTAGGACTGTAATGACCTCTGTTCTTGACTGCAGGACAAACAAGAGGCCAAACCCCAGCTGCCTGTACTCACAAACATGACCCAGTACATACAGAATGCCCTTATTCTACTCCTGTTGACAATGGTAACCTAGCCCAGGTGTTACATCAACTGACTCCTGCAGCTCCTCCCTTTCCTCCCATCACCTGTGTAGATGTGGTATACATGTAAATGGATACCTGCATTGGTGCAATTTGCTGATGGAATTAACCAATTAACAAGTTGTCTTGCAGTAACACCTGTACCATCCCTAATGCTCTTCAGGTTTTACTAAAGTCTCCAAGAGCTGGTGCTAGACATGTGATGTTTTCTGAGAGCGTCTTACTCTGTGTTTGTATCTGAAAGCTTTCCATAGCACTAGTGAAAAGCTCAGTCAAGGTGTTCAATTTTTAGCCTATCATTTTTTTTCATTTAATGTATTTTTATTTTAAAATAAAAATCCTTATCTACTGGAAGCCAAATGTATAGATCATATAAAAAGCTTTCATTTTGCAATACTGTACTAACTCAGAAACTCTGAGTTCTGTGAGCCAGCTGCAACCTTGGGGACTATCAAAGTTATATATGTGATTTTTTTCTTTCCTATGCTTTTTACTTCCCCCCCCTCCCCCCCGGTTATGGTGCATGAAGCTTTTATGCTAGGTATATGGCACAGCCTGTCTATTACTGGCTATCTGTTCTTTTCAGAGAATTTTCTCAATTTGTCATCTTCTTCCTCTGTGGCACATCATTCCCCACCTGATGTGCCACAGCGATTTGTCCTGTACAAAGCACTGCCCTTCTCTTATTCTCTGCCTCCCCCTAAATTGTAAAGCCCCCAAACACATTATATTTCCAAGAAATCAGCTATAGCCAGCTAATGGACAGGTAAAAATTACAAAGCATATAATTATCACAGCGTAGCCCGACAGCCGATCCTTTTAGTTTGTATCTGGGAATCTGTAAGTCATGAAGGATAAATTAAATTGATGATACTCTCTTCCCTTTGTATCGGTGTTCTTAGACCTCTTAGTCCAAGGACTGTATTAGATATATTTACAAGGTGCTTAGCACAACAAAGCTGCAGCAAGCCTGTACCATCATCAGATTAGAGTTTGTACTTTGCTTTATAACCCTGTTCATACTAAGGTAAGAACTGAGGTCAAGTGGGAGAGTTTTGGCTGCCTTCTGCAAACTTTGGTTTGAAACTTTTCTAACACAGAAATTCAGTAATAAACACAGTAACTAAGGATAATAATTTATCTTCTGTTTTTTGACTCTGTGACACCTCTTCACCAGAGGAAGTATCTGTGAATACCAATCCTGCTAAGAGTTGATGCTCTTTCCTATTCTGCTTTGTTTTTGTTTTTTTTTTCTCCCTTTGGTCTTTCAGAAAAGAATCCAAGTCCTTCAGCATTTTGTCCAATTCTAATTTCACTTCCCCAGCATGTTGTCTCAGTGAGTGAAGATACACTTCTCTGATGTGTTGACTACCTTTTTCTTCTTTGGCTGTTCATCTGTTTTGGGGAAACTTCATCTCACTGTGACAAGCTCTCAGCTCTGCATCATATCCCGTTTCCCTTTGACTTTTAATTCTTATTTGTGTTATGGTGACATTTTATACATAAGAGATAATACAGCATTTTGGACTGATGAGCACTCATAACTTGGAATGGCGGGTAGGATGTGACCTATTGATGAAATAGGAAATATTAGCTCAGGGTGGGAACAATAATGAAGACAGTCTAACGGAAATGGTGACTTTTCACTATGTCCTGCTAAATGGTAGGTTTTTGCATACATCTTGATTGCAGTAAGCATTAAAGGAAAAACGGATGGCAGCCTGATGAATTTTGTTGGGAGCTCTTCTTTTTTCCAGGTTTTTTTCCATGCCTGGGTGCATGTGTGGCTCTGGAAGAAGGCAGATGCTCTTAGGAAAGAAGTTCAACACTTAGGGCTGCTGTCACTCAAAAGGGTGAATACAGGGGAAGGACAGCTGATATCTTAGTCACCCTATCTGATGGGGTGCAGTAAAGCAGAAAAGACTTTTCAGGCTCTTCCTGCTCTTCCTTGCATCTTCTGCTAGTTTCCTTCCTATCTAGTTGTTTTAGTTGCCTCTCTGTTTCTGTTTGTCCAATTCAGACTTAGATCTGAGGTTATAGACTTGGCATTTCCTCTTTTCACTCCACCACAGCAGGTCTCTTGCTGCTGCTTCTGTTTAGATGTATTTTAGATGTGCTTTGTATAGTGTTCCATCCTACTAATACCAGATCAGGTGAAAGTCAGACTGGAGCACTGTTCAGATCAGCAGATGGCAGGCTCCTTCTAGCAACTGCTACCACCAGCTTCATCCTACATTCCCCTACATGAGAACATCTGATGGTGACAGGCAGAAAAAAGTAGGATTTCTGCATCATGCACTCAAAACTGTGCATTATGTCAGTGAGGAATCAAAGATATATTTGTCATCAGTCTGCGCAGCATGCAGTTAGCACCATGGTGTAATGTGCATGAGCTGGGGAAAAAAGAACACAGCTGCTACTGAGTGAAACAGAGGACTAGAAATGTGGATGTCAGAGATGTCAGAGAATTATAAGTTCACATCAGAGTCTGATTTCTTACTTACTCCACCTGTAAGGTGCCCTCCAAAATTAGTGTTAGGCTCAGAGGTTGGTGATGAGAAACTTGAGGAAAAGAAGGAGATGCTTATAAATGTAATCTCTATGTGTGTGTGATAAATGGTACCCCAACCAAGTCATTCCTTCCCTTAGGGGCAACTAAGAACTGCTCCTTGCAGGATAGTTTCTTTAATCTTTATCTAGCTAGGTTTTAAATGTCCATCACCATTCTGTTTGGGAAATAATTCTGTCTCCCAAAGTTTTACTTACTGAATCCCCTTAACACCACCATGCTGATTAATTTAAACAAACTTCAAATGCAGGCCGCTTAGCATTACTAAGCCAGCATCTCTTTTATGTTTTATATGTTTGCTTGAATGTGTTGCATTCCTCAGTTTCACTAAAGAATAATTTAGAAGTATTTTATTAACAATACAGCATTGTTATGAAAATGAACTTACTAGTGAGTCTTATAGCAGGAATTTGCTCCGAGTCAACAGCGCCAATTTGCAAGCATTGACTAATGAATTCCATAATCCACACAGCACCTCTGTGTGGTGAAAGGAAGAAAGCTTCATTACCTGTAATATGCATCGAGGATTCAAACAGGAGAAGGGACAGCTGCTGTGTGAGAGTCTGAATGGATATTGAACACAAGCTGGGAATTCCTGGTGCCTGCATCTCTGCCTGGTAAAACTGTATCTCGAACCTCTGTACAGACATTTCCAAAGGACAGAGTAAGCACACAAGAGCAGCGATGTATTTTGATATAATGTGTGAATGTGGTAGGCCCTCACAGCCTCTGACAGAAAACTTCAGTGACAGACAATAAAAGGATTGACTTGGGGAAAGAGTTTGCCAAAACATCTGTTAATACCATAACATTCTGTAAAATAAATCAAGAATAATTAATAGGTGTAGTGAGGGTGTGTTTTATTCCTTTTTCTTATTTTCTCTTTTAAAGTATACAACAAATCGAGCGAAGCGCCTCTGGGACAGGGCTCTCTCCCCTGGTAAGCACATTGCCTTTTGAGGCATCTCAGCGTTTTTATCTGACCCATGCCACTGTGTGGACTTACTCTCAAGAAAGGTGCCTTTAGGCAGTGTATTTTTCTGGCATAGGTTTTGCCATCTCAAATTTTCTCATGCGTCTAAGCCCCCTACTGTTGCACAAGCTGTATTACTGGCACTGAGCACTTCTCAAAAATTACTGTCTTCCTTTCCTTCAGAATGTCACATCATTTTAACACGTTTATAAGTTGGTGCTACCAAGCATAAGAAGCTATGTCAAGACAGTGCTTCTGTTTTGGCACTCACAATGGCCTCTGCAAAACACCTGGTGGAGTTGCGTGTAGACAGACAACAGACCAAATGCTGAAATGTGTATTTTTATTCAGACTGGACCTGGTAGTTGCAAATTTTTTTCCAGGCTGTGGTGTCTTTCAGGAAGTGATGATTCTCTTTACAAAGCCTATTATGAAATGGCAGTGAATAATAAATACAGAGCAAGATACAAAGAAAGGCAAATGAAAAGGCAGAGCCTAGGAGCGTGGCACAGGACTGGCATGCAGCTCTGAACTGTCTGTCACTTACCTCTCTTCTTTACGTCTGGTTGCTTTCCCACCAGCCCAACTCTCATTTTGGTCCTATTGCACTGATATTTCTGCAGAGCAGAAGAAGTCTCTATCTCCTTCCTCCTTCAAATTTATCTAGAGGCCTTGACTTCAAAGGACTACTTTATAGTAATATCAATGACAGTAAACTACTCAGTTTTTATTTCCAAAGACCGTGCTTCTTTTCCCACACAGAAATGAAGTATTTTGTAGAAAACGTCACAAGTTCTTGAATTATTCAAAACCAATAGCACACCCACAAGCACCTGGTGAGTAACTAGAGGTACACTTCCACTGATGTACTATTTATTATGATTTATTTGCTCAGATTTTATTATATGAATATCTCCTACTTTCACAATAAACTTCTGGTTTGATTTACACACAAAAATGAGGTTCTGAGGAGAAAACCAAAACATACAGCAATCCTGAAAACCCACTTTGAAAATACTGCCAAGCAGGTAACACCTGAGATGTCTATTGGGCCACATGGAGCCAGAAAAGGAAAAACACAAAGCCAGGAATGCACTTCATCCAACTCGTGTTGGTGTAATTTATAAGAGATATGAGGAGGGGTGTTAATTTTCATGTGCTTAGCCTTGGGTTGTACACCAGCCATTTAGGGCAGGTTGGATGTGTGTTTTGGCAAGCTGTGCAGGAAGCAGTGTGTTTCAATTTCACTTGCCTAGACAGGGCTTTCAGTTGCCCCATTCTGGTAGGCAGTGTGAGATTTAATACCTTGATCTTATTGTGCTGTGCCAAGTTTACTTGAGAGAGAACACCTGCAGCCTGAGAGCATGGGTTCAGCGTGAGATGCAGATGCAGATCCCCTCTGAAGTCTTGGACCTCTGTCATGGACAGGAGCAGCACTGCTTGATGCACTGGGCTTTTGCAATATCTCAGTGGATTTCAATACTTTGGAATGGTGGATTCCCAGTGGACACTTGGATCCTTTTAGGTTTTTTGTGGGTTGCCCCTATAGACCAGCCTTGCTTTTCTTCTGCTACCTTCTATGGAACATGAGTGGAAAACATCTGTTCTAATTTGCCAGGAATTTCACTTAAGAACATCAGCCTCTTCACAAATCTTCTTTCTGCTGGCAAGAACTTAGAGATGACAATTACAGTATATTTAAAGCAGTGGTGAGCAGGTGGCTAGTTTGCACAAACTTTCACCTAGTCACTCTGGTTGCAGTTATTGCTGAGGGCAGTGTTCTTGCAGATGAGTGTATGCTCACAGTCCTACTACTGATACATTACTGTTTGTACTACAACAGCGCGCCGGGTCAAACAAGAACAGGTATCCCTTGTACTGGGTATCCTACAAATCCTTAGGAAAAGACAGTTGCTGCAGTAAACAGCTTACACCTAAATGGAGCTGTCCTTTTAAAGTTCAGTTTGCAAGTCATCTCTTTTGCAGATGCACACAGAGCTACAATTATGAGTAGATCTAGTTTTATTTCAGTCTAAATACATGCATCATTCGCCCCTAGCAGTATATGGTATTCAAAACTCTGTGCGAACTGCCTGTACTGTTTAGTGCACAATACCTAGTGGGTTGGTTTAAGTTTGGGAGGTAAGTAATTACCAGGACTAAGAGATACTGACAATGTTAAGCTCTGTAAGAGATTTTTGTCTTCCTGTTGGTTGTATTATTCATAAAATGAGTCTCTTTCTGCTCACCTTTGCCAAATTGTGTACTTCTGCATCCTTCTATCACCTGGTACGTAGGAGTACTCCAGAAACAGCCTAGTTTTTTCCAGTTTTGTAGCTAACATACAATAAAAATGTCCCTCAAATTTGCTAGTAATCTATAGATAACAAAGCCTTCCCTCCTGAAAATGTTTAAACAGCAATTCTCCTGTCAAATGCAAGCCTGTTTCAACTCTGTAACAACACAAGTGATGGACATGCTTGCACTAATTGTAGTACAGCTGGTCATGCATTGTCTTTGGCAGCAGTCACTGCAAAAGGCTTTATGACAACAGCTCCCAAACCTTTCTAGCTGCAGCTTGCCTCTCTCACAGATAATCTGTGTGACTCGTGATGTGAACATGTTGGATGAAAGAGCGTTCTCTTTGGAGGGCTCATGACTCCCCTCGTACCTGCTAGCACCTCTCGTTTGAAATCTATTGCACTAAGAGATGCCATGAGAGACCCAGCCACAGGTACGCGTTGTGAAATAACTGGCTTGTCAGAAAGACCATCCCTTTCCCAACCTCCCTCAGCTAGGAATAAGCTTAATCTTTTAAACTTGCTTTCTCTGAGTATTTTTCTAGCATTAAATGAACCAGCCTTGTAAATTCCTTCTGAATTCTGAACCTTTGCAATACCCACTGTGATGAGTTCCACACTTTAGTGGCAAGTGCATGTACTCCATAAAGTGTAGCTCAAATGAGGAAATTGGAAAGGGAATCCAAGTTCTAGCGCTACCTTTTAAATAGTTGAGAAAGAGGCAAGTATAAACGGTGCCATTCCTCTTCACGTGGAACACACAGCTGAGCGAGGTCGGAGTACGAGAATTCCGCATTCTTATTCGGGTAACTGCTTGTTCTAGCTCACGGACCATCAGGGCACACTCACCACTGCACTAGCGAGGTGCCTCTGTCCCGTACCTGGGCTCCGATCCCTGCCCTTCCCTGGCTAACGCTTCAGCGGAGAGCAGCGGCTCCCAGCCCCGCCGTGTATCCCACGGAACACCTGCGGCAGCCGCTGATGAAGCGGCGCCCACTGGGAACGGGGCTTCCCTCGCCTTTTGCACAAACCCCTACCCGCCAGAGCGCGTACCTCCGAAACTCGACCTGTAGCGCCCAGGCACCTCAAGCTTCCTTCCTCCCCGCGGCAGAGACGACCACCCCCGTGGCTCCCGTCAGCGCGGGGGCCGAACCCAAGCGAGATTTACCTCACTAATCTCCCTCACCATTCCTGCCGCCTTTCCCTCACATCTTCCCCCGCTGCGCTTGGGGGTTCCCTTCACGGCAGAGGGGTAGCGACGTAGCCGTCCCGCTGAGGGATGCGGAGCGCGGCACGCGTGCCCGCGAACCTCCCGCTCGCTGCTCCAGCCGCGCCCCACCGAACAGAGGCGGAGGGGCGGGGAACGGGATGGGACAGAACGGAACGCGCCCCCTCTGAGGGGCAGGGACGAGTTGGGGGAAGGAGGGAGGGGAAGGGGAGGGGCGCGAGGGACACGCGCGCGCCGCTTCCCGCGCACCTCGCGCGGCCGCTGCCCTCGGCGGCTCCGCCGCCATTGACGTCAGGGAGGGCGGCACATGACCCCGCACCAGCCAATCGGGTGAGCTCGGCGCGGCTCCGGCTGGAGGCTGTCGGCAGCGCTCCCTGCTCTCGCCGCCTCCTTCTCTTCCCGCGGCGGCGGCGGCGGCGGCGCGCGTGGACACACACATTCTCCCCCCTTTCCCCCCCCTATTCCCC
>NDXB01015664.1:6373-28118 GCA_002631895.1 Agapornis roseicollis | reverse complement strand
AAAAAAACACTAACCCCCCCAAAAAAATTCCAACCAAAAAAAGCCCATATAATCAAACAAAAAAACCCCACAAAAACCAGCTTCATTGAAAAATCCAACCAAACTGTGTCATGTGGATTAAACCAAACCTTGATCTAATATTTTTAAGAGATAATTAGGCTTAAATGAGAAAGAAAATACAATATTAGAACATTTTGAAGAAATAATACATGTCAGCCCGTGTCATTTTTAATTCTGATCTAGAGAAGATGAACAATACATGTTTTAAAATTCTAATTTTAAGTACTGAAATATGCTGGTAATTAGAAAGGCACACAACAGAGATTAAATATAGCCTAGAAGACCAAATAACAATTTATATTCTGAAGCAATTTCATCTGTTAATCACTCCAGCTAACTGTACCAGAAGTAAACTTGCTAAAATGATAAATTAATGGAGAGCATTAAAAATTCCAGCTGAAGAATAAAAAGGAAAAAGCACACCTTCACAGAAAGAGCGAGGCAGATCCAGTAAAGCAGATTAATAGTTCCAAATCACTGGAAAGTGCCAGAGTTGTGTGCAACATTGAACACGCTTCCTACTGCCATTTTCACAATAATTTCCCACCTATTCTGGAAAGCATTGCTAATGTTGAACTTGCTGGGGTGCACCCTTAGCTACTGAAACTGCTTCTGCTGGGAATGTGAATTGTTCAACAAATTCAAAAGGTCCTGCTCAGTAATGATCCTAAAAGCATTTATTCTTAGGACATATATCATTTCAGTTGTTTCAAACGCATTTTTACACAGCAAAGTCATGTATTGTGAACTGGAATTTATGACATAAACTATAATAAAACAAGTAACGAGTACTTGTACTCCACAGGATCAGCCTGAGCAACCTTACATCACCTTTGGTTCACTTTAGATTGCAGATGTAGCCCACATAATAAGCCAACACGATTTGATGTCTTTAACTGGTCAGACTGACAGACAGATTGATTGGCAATGACCATCCCTTGGTCCTTTCCCCTCCACTCCTATTAATTCACTTATTTCAGAAAGTTTTTCTTTGCCAAAGCCAGGAAAAATCTATTAGCTGTGTAAGGGAGAGGGTCTATTTCTCTCTGGTTTATCTTAAGAGTTGCTGCTCTTTTGTTCAATGTCAGCCTATTCTGGCTGATTTTGGTCTTCATCTGTTTAACTGTTAAATAAAGGAAGCCTAGGCTCTCCATTTCCTCAGATCTTGATATACTATTTCCCTCTACCTCTCTCTTCATTTATTGCTGTTATCTTTAAACAATAAAATTAGTCTTCATTTTTGCTTATCACCTATTATATGCTCAAGGTCAGATTGGATGTGGCTTGAGCAACCTGGTCTAGTGGAAGGTGTCCCTGCCCCTGACAGAAAGGTTGAACTAGATGATCTTTAAAGATTCTTTCTGACCCAAACCATTCTGTGTTTCTGTTATGCTGACTGGCCATCAATGTAGCTTTCCTTTGAGAGTTTAGATGATAAAAGTGAAATAAAAGACACCTTTAGTTACTCAAAAGTATGTTCATTATAAATTAACAATATGTAAAGCTCACCATCATCAAAATAAAAATACCAGTGTAACCATACTCACTTTTCATTAAGCTGGTTTCCTCCTCCTCTATCAGCCAGAAGAAAAATATTAAAATAAAGCAGGATAAACTGCATGCAAACTAGTCTGTTACCATTGAACTGCTGGCCTGCTCCAACAGTGACAAAGAGGTCACTGTGTGAAAACACCCAGCAATTACAGTAATAAAGGAAAGAGCTGATAGAGGTGGAAACAAGAGGGCAGCCACAACAGAAAGACAAGTTTGGCATGAAGACAGAAGGAGCATGAGAGGAGCAGAGGAAGAGTCTGCCAAAAGGTCTGGGCCTGGGACACCGAACAACAGCGTGAGGGGGAAGAGAAGAGCCTTAGCGCCAAAGTCATTTGACTCCTCCCATCATCACACTGTATTTTCCATTTCTTACAACGCAGATGAGCCCTGTTTAGGTTGAAAAGTCATTCAAAAGTGATTTCAGGAAGGAAAAATTTCAGAGAAATACGCATCTATTTCTGATGCAGAGCAAGAGTATCTCATTGGCCAAATTACTGAACCCTACTGACTTCTCTCTGAAAAGGCAACATCTCCTTTACCGTTTAAAACAGAAGCTTGAAGATCTGCCTGGGAAGTGAATGCTGAAATGCATCTCTACCATCCTCCCACAAACTGCGTAACTTTGGATGAGTTCTATGCATTGCAAAACCCAAATCCTATCTATGGATCACCACACCTCTTTTTAGAAGATAATTCCTTGTATTTAACACATGCTACCTCTGGGCTGAACATAGCTTCTCCTCAAATCGTGCAGAATGCCAGGTCAAGTATAATCCTAGTAAGACTCTGTAGTTTCAATGCTTACTCCTGCTAGGGCTGAGCACCAAAGGAAGCAGTAGTATAAAGCAACAAAAGCTAGATGCTGAGGGCCCTGTGACTGGAGAAAGCAGACTGTAACAAAGACTGGAAGTGTCAGTGAAGTCAGATTGGAGTAAAGTGAAGGTGAGGAAAAGATGGAAAGGAAAATTTGGAGCAAGAAATAAGGAGTAGGGGATTCATTGAACAAGGCAACTAAACATTACAAATGGAGAAAAGACACAGAAGCAGTAACAGAAACACATTCCATCTCAGGGAATGAAAGATATGGAAGAATGCACTGATTGTGCAAAGAAGAAGGGACTAGAAGGATAGGATGAAGGAAAAGACTATCTAAGGAGTGAGAGAGTGAACTCAGAAAAAGGACTAGCCAGACAAATAATAAGGTAGAAGAAATAGGACAAGCAAAAACAATTGTGAACCCTTGGGAAATGAAAATAGAAATTAAGAGCAATGCATGGACATAAGCCTGGAAGCCTGTGGAGCAGGGCATGGCTAAATGGTCCTGTAGAAAAGAAACAAGACTGATTGCTAGGTGATGTGGAAGTCCAACAGGGAGGCTCAGACTGGCCAGGTAGTGGGCATGGACCAGGTGAGAAGACTGAGGGGTGAAAACTAGGACAAGCCAGAACAATGAAACTAGGCCCAAGAGACGGGCTGGGAAGACATAGGACTTGAAAACTGTCATGTTAGTAGCAGTGAACAAAAAGAAGCAAACATTAAGAAGACACAACCTTTGTGTCCTGGGTTCAGCAGTAGCAGTCATTTTTTCTCCTTCTTAGTCGCTGGTGCAGTGCTGGTTTTGACTTTTGGCCTGGGAACAGCACTGATAACACCGATGTTTTTAGTTACTGCTCAAATGTCTGAGTCTGAGCAAGGACTTTGTGAGTCTCATGCTCTGCCAGCGAGGAGGGAAAGCCAGGAGGAAGCAGAGACAGGGCACCTGACCCAAACTAGCCAAAGGGGTATTCCATACCACAACACATCATGCCCAGGATGTAACTGGGAGTTGACCAGGAGGGCTAGGGCACTGTGGGGTTGGACTAGGTATTGGTGCTTGGTCGGGCTGGGTAGGGTGAGTTATCGGTCAGCAGATGGTGAGGTGTTGTATTCTCTTCCCCTGTTATTTCCTTTATCATTATTATTACTAGTGGTAGCAGTAGTGATTTGTGTTATACCTTAGTTACTGGACTGCTCTTATCTCAACCTGTGGGAGTTGCATTCTTTTCAATTCTCCTCTGCATCCCCCAGGGGTGAGGGGGGATGGGGACGGGGACCACCCTTTGGAAATGGAGTCTGCAATAAAACTCTAATTCCTGAACTTTACTGTTCATTACTCTTACTGTGCCGTGAAGGAAATGTCCATCTCAGCAGCAATTACACTTCTCAGCTCACCACAGACGTCCATGGAATAACCATATGGATCCAACCAAGCTAACAAATCCTCAGAGTATCAGCATGATATTACAAAGCAAAAAGGGGGGCAGCTGTGAAAAGGGGAAATTAGGGGGCAGAGGAAGAACTAATACATAAGAACATAGGGAGTTCTCTCTTAACGCACACAGAGTTGATAAATTCAGACCCACCTTTATGTGATGGTAATATCACAAACTGATACAATTTGAGATATGAAGCACTACCTGGCCTCATCTCCTTTGGATATATATTATAAACAGATTGAAATGCTGTGGACAGATTACTGAATAAGATTCATTAATGCAACTAGTCTCCAAATAGTTCAGGTAGGCTTAATGCATGCTACTCAAGGTATAGTCCACAGACAGAAGTATTTTTCATTACCCAATGACACGAAGTTATGTGGTTTGGTTGACACGCTGGAGGGAAGGGAAGGTCCCCCAGAGGGGCCTTGACACCCCTGTCAAGTTCAACCGAGCCAAGTGCAAGGTCCTACAGCTGGGTGGGGGAAATCCCAGACACAGCTACAGCTTGGGTGGAGAGATCCGGAGCAGCCCTGCACAGAAAGACTTGGGGATGTTGGTTGATGAGTAACTGAACATGAGCCGGTTTCAGTGTGCGCTTGCAGCCCAGAAAGCCTACCGTACCCTGGGCTGCATCAAAAGGAGTGTGACCAACAGGTCGAAGGAGGTGATCCTGCCCCTCTAGCCCCTTTAACCATTCTATGATTTTACATCATGCTTTTTGTGTCTCCTTTTCACTCTTTCACATTAGAGAAACATCCATTTATTTTCAGCACAGTCCCATCTTCTCACACCATCTATTAGAGGAGAGATATCAACAGATTAGAGTTTAGAAAGACCATACTAAGTAGATGATGCACATGAAAACTTATAGTGCAGAGAACTTGGTTTGGTAACTTTAAATATTCAACAGCAGTGATCTCCCCAGCAGCTGTAAGTATTCAGTGTTTCTATGACTGATTCTAGTGCAAAGTTTGAGGCTCAGAGAATGAAAACCATGCAGAACCATCTGCATTTAGAAAATATAGTTTCAAAGATTTGACTATCATCTCCTAAAGATTTTGGCAGAGGCAAAGACAGACATCAACACACAGCCCCCCTTTACCACAAGACTGACCCTTCTCTTCCTACCATACCTTTGTACATTGCTTCTCTTCACATTTCTGTAACAAATGAAAAAAAGGTCTATAGACAACAGTCCCTATCACCTCACAAACTATGAGAAATGCCCAGAGCTGGCCTACATAATACACTGAACAGCAAAAGGATTCTGCATTCAGTCACATAGTTAAAGCTAGTGCAAAATGCACACCTGACCTCTGGCAGTCCTAAAATCTAAATTATTCTGGAACTGCAAGAACTACCTTTGAAATAAAGACTGGTGCACACAAGATTACCTGAAATAATTCTAGATTGATAGAGCTATAGGTTTATCTCAGTTTCCAGTTGATTTGAATTTATTGTACATCCTAGAGATCTGTAGATTTTCTCTTGAAAATGAAATAAACCATAAGCAGTAGATTATGGCCACTTGAATCAGATTCCTTCTTTATTCTCTTTATGAGCCACAGACAGTGATGCAATTCATTGTTAATAATTTAAAATCATTTCCTTCCTCCTGCATTCAGAACAGCTTTGTTCTCTTTCTTAACCCTTTCAATAACAGCACCTCTAGCCTGATCACAAAAAGCAAAAGAGACAACAAATTACACTGTCTATTTGCTAGTCCCTCCTCTAAATCCCCACCACATACTCGACTTCTGAAACCACTGACTGGTCACTATTAACAAAACATTAAAATCCATTCAAGTTTTATGAGAATGAGAAGCTGCACAGAGAACAAAATGAGTGCCCCCATTCAGTTCCTGGGCAGACTAGGACAATTAGGTCATCATCCAGCAGCCAAGTTGGCCAACCTGTATGTGACTGCACAGCAGCCCCAGACCTGCTTTTTGGCAGGACAAACGTGAACATGAAGCTGCCTGTGGACAAGCAAAGGGCCTAAGAAAGATTACATGCTAAGAGGCAAATGAAGGAAATGACTGGGTGAGGCTAGGAACAGAAAATAGTTTCCTAACAGACACACAAGTCTGCTGCAGTTACTAACATGGACAAGTAACAGGGACCCAAGAAACAGAGCAGCCAGTTCTGCTAGTGCCAGACTGCTCACAGACCACATCATTCTCTCTTTTTTTATCAGCATGTCCCATCTGAGGCAACTGGGCTGGACTGTCCTTCCTCTGACAGGGAAGAGAAGAGATGAATGGCAATCAACATCGGCAAAACCAGACCAGCTACACTGCTGGGAAGCAGAAGTGTAATGCCAGCACCATCACCCTGTTTCGGCAAACCAGTTCCTCTTAGTCTAGAAGATGCCATGACCTTAAAGCAGCCAGTGGGGAATAAACACAGGTGGAGTATCTGTCTCCTTGCCTTTCCTCATTTTCCTTAAGAATCCACCCTAACGGTACCATTCATTGAATATTTTACACTGATCAATCATATATTTGCCACTAGTTTTCACAATATTCTTTGCTGCAGACATGACAAGATGGTACAATGCAGCATCACATGGAGGTGTACATGCCAGCTCTTTACAAGTTAGTTCAACTAGGAGCAGTACAGCCTCATCAATGCAGCACTGCCCAAACAAGGTTAGTCGCATTGGTTCCTTTGTACTGTCCTAAACTGTGCCATGTAAGCATGTCCTAAATGGGGAACAGCACAGAGTGCAATGTCTCTTTGGTGACTACTGTATATTAATAATAAATAGAACTGTTATCCATTGATAAGACTTGTTTGTACCTCTAATCTTAATTTTCATTCTCCCATAACTCAGGTTCCCTGGTTGCATTCAAATCTTCATTATAACAAGCTTAATAGCTAGACATACAGCTGTCCCACTAGTCTCATATATCAAGATATATTGCACAGATCTCCAACTCCTACCAATAGCCAACACTGATACAGAATGAACTCTCATGAAAAAAGCTATGTTTTCTTAATAATAACAGTTGTATAAACATAAGGTCTTCTCAGTTAAAGGGAAACCAACATCAAAAAGCAGTAAAACATGGAACCCTAAACCCTTCTTTCTTTGAAGAAACACGTTTGAAGCGAGGTGTTTCTAGTTATGGGTGAATGAAATGAGAATTCAGCTGCAACAAACGGACATCCAGTCCATATGAAAGACTAATTAGATCCATCTGAGAACCTGTGTCTAAAACTGCTTCACATATTTCAAAGGAAAGCTCTTCTAGTCTATCTTTTGAGAAGACTACATCAAAACATTCAGTCACAGCTGACATACATCTATCCACTACAGCAGCATGATTTTTCATAAGCCATAAAAGCTACATTAAAGTAATGTTAATAGTCTGCCTTACTTAAAAATTAAATTAAAGGGGAAAAAAAAGCAGCGAAGAAATTTAGAGCTAAGATAGCAACTCAAAGCGGCAACGACCTTACAGTTCCCCCCTGTGCCAAAGCATCAAGAGATCCCAAACTAGAGTATCATACTGAACATTAAATGTGCTGAGATTTGCCCAGAGAACAGAACTGAAGATGAAACATCATCGAGGGACTGCAGAGTTAACTATGACTTTTGTGGTAACAAGCCAGGCTCTTAACATTACATTAGCATGCTTTTAAATGTAACTTTTGCTACTCCCGAACCAGCAGGAGGAGCTCACAACATTTTTTAACCTATTCATTCTACAAAATTTGGGCAGGGGGCTGGGAAGTTGGAGGGGTTTCTGAGGGCAGGGAGGACTTGGTCTGGCTTTTTCTTTCCAGTTTTGTTGGATGAAGAATCAATGGTAAAGGAAAGCATCTAAGTGATGCTCATGTAAGCATTCTTTTCAGAAACTATTAATGTTGTGTTGCAGGATCTGGAGTGTGCAAAGCACATAAATGAACTGAAGACAACACCCATGCCCCAAGGAGTTGTCAGTCTTAAACCAAAAGACCGCAGAAGGACTGGAAGGGTGGCAGGACACACTGCATGTTGTTCTGCCAGAAACAAGACTTTCTGAAGAAAGAAAATGGTATACTATTTTTCTGTATTGTTATAGATTATTAATTTATATTTCAGTTTATTTTTCACTGGAATTCCTGGAATCACTGGATCATGACCCATGGCAGAACATCATGTCAATTTTCATACCACAGGAATTCATCCTATGAAGCCACCTGTGTAGGTAAAATTCTTGATTAGGTAATTTAGATTCAAACATTGTAAAAACCTATCTCCTTCTCTGCCTTTTAAGAACTATGCTTTAAAACAATGAAGGGAAGTCTGACTCTAATACAAGGAAAATAAATACCCAAACTGACCACATTTGCTTTTAAAATATTTTACATTTTAGCACTTCAGACCTTTCATTGCATTTGCTTTTTAAACTTTTCTTAGAAGCTCCATACCAGTGCCAGACCATGTTACTGTGAGGTTTGTAGCAGAACTACAGATCTCCAAAAACTACTATAACCAAGCTATGACACTGGCATAGAGGGGAAAGCATATTTAAAACTACACTATTAGTTTATTACTTTCCATGTAACTTTCAGTTCTCACCCTTGTACATACTTTCTCCATATGCTTATAGAGTACTATGTGAATAAACTATCCAAGATATACAAACCCAAGCCAACTATCTCTCTCTACAAAGCAGACACACACCTATTGTACCAGTCCCCTACAGGTACTTACTACTAAACTGGCATTTAAACATGCAATCCAAATACACTCTGCTTCTCTTTTTACTTAGTACACAAGCATGCCTAATACAAGTACATAGAAATATTATATGGATATACTTAATATTTACCTAAGTGTTTTTCCCTCTATCACATTTAATATGTCCCGGCATTTAAATTCTCTGAGAGACTCAATGCAGCAGAGCAGAAATGCATACCAGAAACACAGACTTCACAACAAGATACTGAGGCCAAGACTACTTCCATTTCAAAAACAGGTCAGCAGCCACAGAAATGTAGCAATTAAAGCTCTTGCCCACAGAGTCAGAACATGAGGACCAGTGCTCTCCTCACAGTGAAGGATTCAAGTGTGCAGTGCTTGCTTCCCAGGAGAAGCTGTCCCCACACCACCAGACAGGATGGGGCAGCCTCAACCCTTCCAGTAAATCTGCCACTGTAGAGAAGGAAATGCAGGATCTGTAAAGCCACATTGTCAGCCAACAAGTAAGAGCACTACTACAGCCCAGTGATAATGCTAATGCTTTACAAGGGTGCAAATCAAGGATTTTGCTCTTGCCACACAGCTATTTTATTCATACTGCATTATACAATTGCCATTATACAAAATACCTAAGTCTTACAATCAGAAAATGCTCTTGATTTGAAACTGAATTAAAAGGGTAAAAGTAAGTACACAACCTCTAGCACAATAAACTGTAGGTATACAACCTATAGAACTTGGTAATGAAGAGGTTTGTCTGCCTAACTGCACATGTACTGCAATGGAGAATTTGTGTGCTATTCTGAAAGTAAAATATAAATCACTTGGAAAAAGGCATGAAAAATTTTCTGCTTACAGCTGTAAGGATTATCTGCCCTCTCCAGTGGTGCCTTTACACATGCACTTTCCCTTCAATCAAACTAATATAAGACACTGGAATAACAGCATATTTTATTCTAGACATAAAACATTCCAATGTATAACGATACATATGTAGAACTATATTAACCAGAAAATCTTCATTTACTGCTCCTGGGGATATATGTTAATTTGTATCTCTACTGGCTACCCCTCTTATTGTTTTAATTCCTACTGGTGTTTGGTTTTCATCCCTATTAATACAGCTCTCATATTTCTTTAGTATGACCAGTTAGTTATATATTATTATTGGCCTGAAGCATACCAGAAATGTGAAATACTACTACTAATAATTCTAGTATTTTATTGATTTTTCTAACAAGATTATTAATTTTATACTGATAGAGTTGGGCAATGTTATTTAATGTTATGGACTACTGGAGAGACAGAACTTAATATGCACTGAATTACGATCCTGCTCTCTTCACATTTACATATAAGGAATTAAATGTGGACTATGTTTGCTTACAGCAGCTTTCTGTATCATTGCTCTGATTTTCCATTATGCTATTGCTTTTACACCTGATACTTTGCATAGCTCAGCTCCATCTAGTTTGATTTTTGGGTGATACTTCTTCTTAAGCATTTTTTCTTCCTCTGAAGATAATTCACAAAACAAAGAAAGTATCTCACAACATAATTTTTAAATCAACTTACCCCCGTCATAAAACTTACAACAAATGAATACAGCAGAGCTCTTCTAATTAAATGCTTATTACATTTTAATTTGGAGTCAAAGATTAATCATAACTAGATATACATGAATTCACTAACTAAATTAAAGCATCGGATAAATACTTACCTACTGCATGCTGATGATAAAGGATATATTCAGATAACAGTGACAATAATGCATTAGATTTGTACTGTTATGCTGTCATTTATGTATTATACAATAGGTTTTCCTTTGCAAATATTAAGCAGTACATAGGCTAATTTTCTACATACACAGATATTGAATAAATTCTTTAATTCTCATGAAAAATATGGGGGAAAAAATATTTTTCAAAACAATCCATAAAACCATTAATTTCTCATCGGGCTGAACAAGCTTCACAAATTTTCATAGAGATTTCATGTTTGTGCTATATTTACCTGTTCTTAAATTTGAATTTAGGATATGATGACCCAACTTTGTGAAAATGGTAGCCCATTCTAGTAGCAATCTAAAAAAGTGATTAAGCTTTTTCTCCTCTTATTGAGTGTTTGACCTGCACAGGTCCCTCTGGAAATGTATCAAATTTCCATTCCCTTCTGAACTATTTCACCTTACACTTAAGAAAAGCCAAAACAAACAACTTTCATTCACCACAACTTCAATGATAAGAAGCTACTTTATAAGTAAAAACATCTGGAAATTCTTTGTCAACTAAACAGATGAAAGGATGATTCTAAGTGGTGTGGGAAGGTATGCACCTACACAGAGATGAAGAACCCTTACAGAAAGGGCTGTTTTCAAACATGAAAAAGGAGAATAACAATTAGTTGCAGAGAAATCACACAAATCAGCAATAAAGAATTTTCAAGATAGAAGATTCTTATACAATAGCAAAGAATGGGAAAAGTGATTATGCCAAAAAGGTTTTCAAGAATGCAGTTTATTGCATAAAATACAGACACAAATTCCTTGTTGAACTAAAATTAGGTCCTCAACCTATGCATAGAGAAACAAACTTCCAAGCAAAAAAAGAAACATGACTGTACCTTCTAAAGTGTAATTACTTACTGCTGGTACTCATAATTTGAGCCTTTCAATTCATCCATTCTGCTTTTCATAAAGCAGAGGTGTATGTAGACAGAACACAAGATGACCTATCCATTTGTCCACCACCTCCTCCACCACAAAGATAATAATACAAACTGTTCTTTAGTTGTCTTATTCAAGTCACACTCATAGCAGAAAAATAAAATTGAAGAACGTTGAAGGAAGTAGGGAGGATGGATTAGATCAGTGAAAGGATTGCACCAAAGTCATGTTTATTACTTATCTTTCATTCTTTTCTTGAATGAAAATTATACACTGGTAGATCCAATTAATTGAACTTTACTATTGGATACCTGCTCCAATGTATTTATGTTCTCCCTTTCTTAGGCCACTTACCTTCTTTGCTATTATTTTTATTCTACATTTTAAGAATATAACCTACATGAAATCCATCCACATTGGAGAAGATGGGTTCACGGCCCATGACACTGAAGTCTGATCCACACTGGTGACTAAGGACCTGTTCACAACGGGGAGGGCAGCTCCTACCCAGCATACCATTAGCAAAGGGACTCCACACTGTCTGTGAGCAGCTCCTTAGTCACCAAAGTCTGCAAAGAGGCAACAAAGCCACCATACACTGATCCCGCGCCTCATTGGTGGTTGACATCCGGCTTTGAAGAGTCAATTTAGTACAGTGAAAGGAAACAAAACAGCTACCAGGTTTGCTCAGTATATGTAGGCTCCCATTTGCTTTTGTCTTGCTACCCTTCGGTATTCTGCACAACACTCAAGCTTTGTAAAGAAAAAAAGAGACTCCAACCTTCACCAGCAAAACCAGATCAAGTCTTTGTATCAATGAAATCATAAAACAAACAAACTTCATAGCCAGACTGGCAATAAAAACGGTAGGATGAAGATTCCTGTCTGAAATTGAACTAAACAAAAAAGATTCCAGAGTTTGGTGATGGGATGCTTCTGAGCTGTTTGTTGCTCTTCTACATTAGTCTCATGTAAACTAGAGTAGTCTTCCTTCAACTTCTATTTTAGCCATAATCTTGATCACCAGATCTCCATTGATGAAAGGAAAAATTTTCAGCATAACACTAATCAAAGCCCAGAATCTGATTATCTGTCCACCAAAGAACTAAATGGATATATAGGACAAGCAGCTTAAAGATTCTTCTAACAATTCATATATAGGACAAAGAACAAAGAAAAAAGAATATGTGACATTCACAGGAATTTATTTGGTGAGCTCTTGTTATTCAAGCAAGCAGATCTCAACAAAGTTGCTAAATTTTAATTCTCCAGTCAGGTCATTAGAGTTTTTTAATTGCAAAAGTGTTTGTTGTATCACCAGAAACAACTGTCTGATGAGGAAAATTCCAGTACACTAATTTTATACAAAATGAAGCATTAGCATATATGTAGCTTGCTTCAGAATGATGACAAAGCTACTTCTATTTTAAAAGAAAAAAATATCAAACTAGAATTCACAAAAAGTTTTCAACCTCTATTGGAAACAAGTAAACTAATGTTTTTATTTGCACTGCTTTTGTTTGCATTTACCTTTGTAATTCTTCAGTTTGGGGAAGCAAGGCCCCTAAAGTGGCTCAAAGCCAGCTTGCGTTGAGGACCTCTCTTACAAATAAAGTGTTTAAAACCAGATGGTTACAAAACTCAAAAATCCTGAATAATAAAGAGCAGCAAAGAGCAGTTAACACTGCACAATTCATTAAGATTCTCATGATAAACGAAGAAAACCACAGATGACCCATAGACCGAGATGCTGACGAATGATCTGCTTGCAAACAGCGGGAACCACGGAGCAGCCTGCTGCTCACACTCCCTGCACAGAGAGCAGAGCACTGCATACTGTGAGGTGGGGAGGTTTCGGCTGGTTAGAGTAAAAGAGTTATGGAAAAAAAGAAAGGAGTCACTGTTGGAAGAGTCCCAGTGGTAAACAAAGTAAATCAGGATGCGAACACTGCTGCTGCAATGCACAGTTTGCAGCTGGAGTAAACCTCTGAAGGGGAATGTGAAGGTGGCCCTCCCACTGGGCCATCTAACTGCACCACAGATTTAGCTGTCTTTGTCATAAACCACAAGAGGACACAACCCACAAAGTCAGGAGCCCGTGTCACACCAACTTAAGAGCAAAAACCAAATGCAGGAGTTCAAAAAGTGAGGCTTGTGTTTCTGACAGCAAAGTTCATAAAGAAAGCTTTGAATTCCCCCTTTTTCATTTCTTTCCTTTTTTTCCATTTTTTTTTTTCTGCTGGTATGTTATACCTCCTGATCAGAAACAAGATTTCCTAATCCTAGTCTATGGCTTTTCTTCTTTGAAGTTTTAAGGCAATTTTTTTCCATTATAAAGCTTTGAATAATAATTGAGATTTCTGATTGTGTTGCTTTAATTATATTCTCTTGTCTGTAGCACAGTCATGGAAGAACCCCAGCAAAATGAAAATTATTACTAAGAATAACAAGTCCTCTCCTACTTATTCAGTAACAATGAAAAATAAGGTAACAATCCTGGAATTCAGAAAGATATCTGCTTTTTGCAAACCCAAGCCCTGGAGTCAATTTTAATACACTGTACCTTAAGATTTAAGTGAGGCAGACCTCTGGTTACAGTGAAATCCATCTTCTGTGAATTATTTCACCAGCTAAGGAATTTTCCAGATGCAGGTAGATAAGGAATTTTCTCTCTCCATTGGTTAGAGTAGAATCAGAATGCAAAAGCTGCTGTTGCCAATCCCTCTGGCCCAACTTTCAGGGCATGCAGACATACCCTACCTGATGCTCCTACTTCCTCCCTATTGCTTATGCACCCCTTCACCAGTGACACTGAGTGTGCTCAGCTCTCCAGGGGTGCTTCTGCCTCCTTTGGTAATAACAGCATCATACTACAGGGATGCAAGGACATTAGCAGGATCCTCCACATTCCTTATTGTTGAATAACAAACCACAGGACCAGAAATTGGACTCCATATATGCCTTGTTAAACAGGACTTACACTATCCATAGTGCTCATACAAGACATCAGAATTGTTTAGCAGCTCCATTTAAACTGAGATGCACGTGTGGACTGTGGTATAGGTGAGAACAATTTTCTGTATGTTAAAATGATAAACTAGCAGCAATAGCATTAAATTATCAGAGCTAGTACCTCCCGGAGAAACAGTGCAGTTTACAGCTCAGCTGCACATGGCATCTAGGACTGACTCATGTATGTGCTTGTATGTTCAGTTACCTTCACAGCTGGTAAAGACAGAAGCATAAAAGGATGCTTAGAGCCTAGATAATGAAACTGAAATAAATCTCTCAAAAAATACGTGTGCACATATGCATGCTTGTGTAATTAGTTGTGCTAAATGAAACTCCTACTTTGGGGAGGTCCAGCTATGGGAATTAGATCTCTGAGCTCACAGCAAAAAGGGCCTGTACAGCACCCACAGCCACCAGCAGCTACTCTGTGTCTTTCCCACTGCAGCAGGCAGCTACAGGCTGATCACTTTTAGTAGTGACACTGCAACAAAAAGGTGGAAAGGCTGGAGGCAATGCCTGCTCGTGGAAAGGGCTATCCCTGTGTACACAAACCAGGACTAGTCCAACTCCAAATTGGCCTGAAATCTGACAAAAGTGTTTTGTTGTTTGAGCAATGGGTTGTATCTAAGTTCACAGGATGCCTGTTAGGGCCATTACATAAATTTAATTCAGTAAAAACCTGCATGCAGACATGGCCTTCACCCCTGAAGTGTCATTCCATGAGTAAGGTATCACTACCATGAAGCAACAACACAATAAATTAGATACTGAGGAAATAGTTGTTCATTACCTCCTGTAATTCTTTCTTAAAGAAATATCAAACTGATCACTTCCTTTTACATTTGAAGTAGTACACTTGCAAGAGAAATTTTTTAAATGTGCTGACCACAGTGACTGATCTCCTCCATATCCTTTTTACAGTGCACCTATGATCCACATAGAACAGAAAGCACCCCTACTTTCTATTCATATTCTCACATTCATCATGAATGTGTGTAGAATACAGTGCGATGGAGTTGAAGATAATATTAGAAATTATATTGATTAAGCATCTTACTGCCCCATTTAGGCAAGAAAAAGGAAAAAAAAATAATTTTAAAAGTGCTAGGTTTTCATTACCTCAATTCATGTCAGTGAAAATAGCCATTTAAAACGATGACCAGTTTCAACTAAAAGTGAGGTATCTTACCCTGACATTCCAGTAGAGCAAAAGTGAATCACTGAGACAATACTGTCTTCACAATATGAGATATTAATTTAAATGGCCTCTTTCAAAGAAATCTCATGATTCTGAATGCAACATAGATGCGAACTTCATGACTGTAAAAAAAATCATGGAGCAGATGCTGTAGAAATTTCTACTCTTCTTGAGTATCTTCATTGAAAACAGCTGCAGAGGTAAACTAGAGGACTTCTGGGATTCCTCATAGTCCTGTTTTTCAGTGATTCAAAGAAAAGCTGATCTTTTTAGACCCTTTCATAAACCTTTGCCTAAGAGTCAACAGAAACTGTGCAAGTCAACCATCTATTTAAAAAAATACATAAATAAAACAATAAAAAAAGAATCTCAATTTGACTGTGGAATAACCATTAGCAGACTTAAAAAGTAGTTCTCTCTATAAATCTGCCTTCTCAATTCTCCAGTCCAACCAGCTTGTGTCTTCACTTTATTCTGCTGAACAGCTGAACTACCTAACACAGCATTAGTGCTCTGCTGTGATGGTCTGCCTTTCTGCCTTTCATATGGAAAACATTAAGAGCTTAAGTAATTACAATATTTGTAAAACCAATGGTTTTATACATATTCAACCAAAGTGACCTAGGCATATCTTGAAACCCTGACATTTTACTATGATCACATACAGTTTTACCAAAGCACTGAATAATTCCATCTCAGTACAATTACGCATCCAACATGCTTGGTTCTTTGTTTGTTTTTTGTTTGTTTTTCTAATTACTAACTTAAGCTAATCTAATTTTTGTTGACATTGCACTGATTTTCTTGCTCTCATCTATGTACATTGGAGCATAAGATCGTACTTCTATACAGGACACTAAACAGGGACATTAATTAGAAAACTAATTTAATAAACAAGTAGATGAAAAAATTATCCACAAGCATGAGCAGAGGAAAATCTTTGCACACAAGCACTATTTAATTAACAGAGTCTTGTTTTGTAATTCACAGCAATGCCTGCTAAAGACATAATAAACACCTATAGTCACTGAACAGACAGAGAATTTTAGTAGGTGCCAAGAACAACGTATATTGACTTAATACATTGAATTGCTTAGAAAATGGGTAGAACTTACAGAAAATGATGAGCCATCCTTTGAAACTGCAACTGGGTAAATTCCATCTCCTAGGCGCACAGAAAGCTCCCAGCTACTTCTCTTTGATTTGGCAATAGGAATTCTAAAAAAGAAACAGACAGAAGAAGAATTTTTAACAGAGATTTCATGCTTCTCCCATTTTAACCAGAAGCGCCTGCCTCATAGGATGGTCATGAAGGATATAAAATATCATTAATCTATAGACACAGTTGGAGAGCATACTTGAAAAAAAAAAAAAATCCTAAATACATTTTTCTGTCAAACGGCATATAAGGAGAAAATACACTCCGCTTTCTTTCTAGATTTGCCTTGACACACTGGGTACACTGATAAAGTTATAGGAGGCTCCTGAATACAGCAAGCGCTTGCTGCAGAATTAGCTCAAACAGATGAAAAGCAGATGAGAAAGTGGGTTGGCAGGAGAATAGCAACAGTGATAGCTAGAGCAGCCTTTTTAAGGGCAAAATATAATCACTATTTCTTTCATCTGATTCTCAGTAAACCTTAATTGAAGTCCAATTACAGACAAAAGATTCAGCCAAACAAGTAATGCCAGTAGTTTTATAATTAATATACACTTTAGAGTATCTCATTCACAGAGCTGCTCAGGCAAACTGAAAAAAATAATGATATATCATCACAGCCCACATGTAGGATTATGCCTATTCCTGCAGCATTCTATGGCTGCACCAGTTATCCAGTTACAGAAGAAACCCAAATCTTTTAAACTTCAGCTTAAAGAAGCACACCTGACAGCAAATGAATGAGACCTCAGTCTCCATTCTTGAAAGTTCAGAATGAAACAAGAAATTTGCAGCTATTTTACTTCAATGTATACTCAATTTCCTCATCCTAACTTTTCAAGTCTCTTCCACTTCGTTGCAACAACTGGTGTTCGAAGGTATCCTACAATTTTTCTGATGAGTGGATGCCAGATATTAGCATCCACAAGCACCATGTAGCCTGAAGAGAAGGTATGAATGTGGAGTTTAAACCCCACTAAAACAAAGACACATTATTTTGGAATAGGTTTTCTTCCACCCTGACACACACATTTAGACTCTTTGTAAGAAACAGACATAAATTCATCACCTTTAGGTCTCTTCTAAGGGTAATTTATGCTATAATGTTCATCTATTGTATGTTATAGAGCTTACTACATTTTACTGCAGCTTCAGAGTCTGAAAACTTGGAAACATGTATTTCTGTGTTATGTCACATGCATCCTTCTGAGGATTCAGATGCCCAGTGAACCACATCTCCCCATAGGAAGTGCTCAGGTTCCCTGTGAAATCAACAGGGATAAAGCCTGTTCCCCCAGAGGCCACAGGAGGAGAAATTACCTGCCTAAGCCAAAAACAGCACACTGAATTGCTAAGTATTTCAACAATCATTTTAAGAAGGCTGAGTTTTTCAGCACCTGAATTCTAAGCAAGTACCTAACAGGTACCTAACTAGGCTGGTAGCGTCTAAAAACTGTGCCTTGCAATGGGCCTGAAAAAGGGAAATGGAAACACTAAATATATTTAATAAAGACAAATAGATGCATGCTTATCATTTGTTACTTCTGGATCCAAGGCAAGTAAGGCTTACACCTGATATCAGCAAACATTTTAGCACACCTCTAAGTAACATGACCCATGGAGTCCCTGTAAACAGATACTGAAAATAACCTGTTTCCACAGTAAAGATGCTAAGTGTTACCTGTCACATTTAATATACAGCCACAACTGTCAAAACAACAAATCTGAGGAAATATCTATTACTTATTGGGTGTAATGACGTTTCTCAGCACCTTGTCTTGAAATTCCTGTATGTCACCAAAACATTTAGACTGGCTGATAGGAAATGTGACAGACACAAGAGTTCCTGAAGAATAGGAACAGGAATTTCCTGCACAGGTAGCAGGCAGCAAACTGAGAGATGTTTTCATTGGACTTCCTGGTATCAGAGCACCAGGAAGGAGGAATGTAGCAGGGGTTTGGCAGAGCTTGGCTATACTCTCTACAGTACTCCACTGTAATAGCCAATAGGATTTAGTGGTTTACAGCAACTTCATAGGTATAGCATTTCTTATACGAGGTAAGACCTCATCTCAAACACAGCTTAGTAGTTCCACTTCACTGGTGGCATGAGATTCCTTATAAGCTTGCTGGCACAGCCCTGCTTCATATTGCATTTGACTGGAAGTGACCTCATGAATCTGGCCGTTGGCCATCAAAGGAAAGACAGTCTTGTTCTCCAGCAGGGATTATTTTTGTTCAGTCTTGTCTTGCTGAGCTTTGTCAAGTGTATCTACAAACAGGATGCACACCTCTTGAAAGGCACGACTATGATCACTGCTTTGCCTGGGTTTCAAACAGCCCCACAGGCATATAATTCCCCTCTCTGCAACACTGGTGGCCAGGAGGGGAAGGTCCAGAGCTGCATCTAATACCAAGTACGTGGCAAGTTGTACTTCCCTCCTGGAACTGCTAGATCCATTTGCACACAGACATTTTTCACCTCTGCTAATCAAACGCTTGTGGCTTTGTAACTGTAACCTACAGTTACACAGGCTAAGACAGACATTTACACTAGACCATGAGAATCCTACTTTTTCTTCATTAAATCAAATTCCTTTCAAATAAATTATCTTGTAGTAGACGCAACTCTGATGGGGTTCAGGGAGGGGGGTGTGTGGTTTATATTAGTAAGGATAACAAAGCCCAGAATTAAGCATCAAAGTCCAAGTTTCTTGGATATGAAAAGGAAGCTGCTCAAGTCTGTGAACTACTTTAGAAACACAGGATTTTCTATCAGCCTAAAAAAAGGGATTTTTTGGTGGGTTTTTTTGTTGTTTTGTGGGGTTTGGGGGAGGGGTTTATTGTCTGAGAAGTCCTAGTGCATGGGAAATCTCTTTGTTCCTGGCCAAGGATGCTTCCTTAGCTGAGAACTCAGATCTAAGTCCTCCAAAGGGAAAAACATCTGGACTTCTGAATATATTTTCCACTAGTTTATGGAAAACTCCCTAAACTTCTGGCTATTTTCAAAACACTTAAAATTCTACATACTGGGCTGAAATCTGACATATTCTATTTACAGGGGGGAAAAAAATAGTGTAATTTTTACTATCATAAAAGACACAAAATCTTATGTCGCTTCCCCTCCGACCTTAGATTCAGAATTGCAGAATGGTTTGGGTTGGAAGGGACCTTAAAGCTCATCCAGTTCCCTGCCATGGGCAGAGACACCTTCCACCAGACCAGGCTGCTCAAAGCCATGCAAACCGACTTGGAACACTGCCAGCGATAGGCAGCCACAGCTTCTCTGGGTAACCTGTGCCAGTGGCTCACCACCCTTACAAGTAAAAAACTTCTTCCAGGTAACTAATTTAGAACCACACAGTATGTTTTCCACGGGGTGTAACATGCCCTCCCTTTCTTCTTACAGTTTTGGCAAACAATGTAACATGAAAAAAATACTTTATTTACATATAAAGATCACTGGCTGCAGGAAGAAACACAATTTTCACAGCAAGATGAGTGCAAGGTGAATGGGAAGAGGGGCCACAGAGAGCTGTGCACTGCTGTCCTTTGCCAAGAGCATTACACAAAAAAGGAGAGAGCAAAGGCAGCACCCTGGCCACAAAGACAGGAGGTGGGTGGAAAAGAATGTTATGCCTTCCATACGGAAATGAGCAGTTCTGAACCTCTCTACTCCATACTGACTTTGAAAAGGAAGTATCATGAGCAATAGGGGCACAGATGAAGAGTAGGGTGATGGCCTGGCTCTAAGTCACAAAGGCATTACTTTAAAGTTTTGAAATTATAAAAACACATAAGTGGTGTGAGAAGAAAAACCAGCAGTGCTTGCCTGCTTGGTTATTTATTTTCAACCTCTGATGCTGTTTGTTCAATTACAGATGATGTCGTGGTCCTGTAATTTATTTCATACACTGCACAGTGTATTATGTCCCTTTTACCCCCAACTGCCATAAGAGACAGAGAGGTAGGGAGGGAAGGAGATACTTCATAATACTGCAGCAATTACAGCCCCTGCTTTCTTTACAAGTTTTCAGGGAGGAAAGCAGACAACTGCTAAGAATTTTAGATCGACACATACTTACTGTGCTCACAGAAAACAGACACTAGTTAAACTATTATCTATTCTAGTCAAAAACAAACAACGAAGGAAAGCAGGCATTCACAAAAGCCCGTCAAATAATAACTCTGCCCCAGCCCTACCATTTTGATTGTCAACAGCCAATCAGGTATAAGGAACTCAATATAACTACAATTTTCTGCAGTTTGTGGCAAATAAACTCCCCTCTCCCAATTACTGTTGATGATGTAATGAGCTATGATAAATGTCACCAGCTCCTAAAGTGTCAGGAAATTGAGTATAGATTTTTTTTACTTCCAATTCAAAATATGAGTTCTGACACTGAGGGAAAAAACCTTACAAATTCGCTTTACTTCTGATATTTTTACTGCATAATACTTTATGTAAACACAGAGAAACCCCAAACTATTGTAACAAATTCTCCCATTATGAAAGATTATAAGTGTTTGAAAACTACATTATATGACACTGGGTAAAGCTGGTTTTCAATTGTGCAATTACCTATTCAGCAGTTATATAAAAGTGAAATATTGACTTAAAACAATGTTAATGGTCAAAGAATCATTAAGAAATCCTTCATCATAACTTTCACAGCAGGTGGCCTGTAAAATGATCAAGAATAATGTGCTGGATTCTGTAGCCACCAAGGTCAGTTTCTGCATACAAATCTTTGCAGGGGGAGAAAAAAAGACCTTCAGAAAGTGGGCCATTCATCTGAACCAAGTTCAGAGAATTTCCAGCACTGTGAAAAGATATGTTATGCAAGCACATAGATGTATTCAGTGGGGGTAGACTGAACCAGCTACATGGAGACTACAAAGGAGCCCTCCCATGGCTCATGAATAAGTTGAGGAAATGATCAGAAAAAAATGGAGAGATGTTTAGACAGATGGCCCACTTAAAATGCCTGGGACAGGGCATAAGCAATTTTAATGAAACTTTAGATCTACCATATAAATTGTTTCTTATTTTCTCTGCCCTCCCCCCAGAAAACTCAAGAAAGGCAAATAGAAATTTAACAACTCAAACAAGAACCTATCTTGTGATGTGAAAAAAAAAAAAAAA
>NDXB01015661.1:19295-32340 GCA_002631895.1 Agapornis roseicollis | reverse complement strand
CAAAACACCAGCTACTAAAGAGAAGAAAAACTGACTGCAACTGCTGAACCCAGGACATTACCAAAAAGGAGGGCTGAAGGTGACTTGATTATAGTTTACAGACCATTGGAGAAAACCTTTTTATGCATATAATCTTTATCCTGAAGGGAGAATAACAGAACAACCACTCTACCATTCTCACCAGACCCCAAAAGAAAAAAAAGTATAATACTAATAATTCTGAAGCTGAACACTGACAAATTAGAAACAAAGACTTTTTCTACTAATGAAAATAAGTATTGAAATAAACTGCTCAAAAATGATGAGTTCTTCTTATTGGCCTATCTTCAAATCATGACAAATCAACAAATACTGGCTGTCCTTTAGTTCAAAAATAATTTTATTACACTTGACACCCCAAAAAATCAATTAGATAAAATTTAAGGGGTTTTCACATACCAGTAAACTAGCTGATGTTGAATTTCAGAAATACAGAAATAATAGAAAAAAGAAGAAATAAAATAGAGAGAAATTAGAATGATGTATTCAAAATTACATTGTCTGAAGATCTGTGGCCTGACTTGGGGATTTTGTTATAGTTCTAAGTGAGGATCTTTGACTCTAGAGCATATGCTCTACTGTGGTATGTATTGCATAACTATGGAAAATGTCTTAATGTAGGTATTTTTCATTCGCATAAAATTGTCTGTTAGAATTTATATCCCAGCTGGTATGATGTTATACAGAAACAATATCATGTGTTGTTCTGCAAGTTGTGCATATGTTTGGTTTCTGAGGCCAAAAATCAGGATGTGGTTTGAAAGAAAGTGGGAGGAGTCGACTAGTAAAAGTGTTACACCATATGACAACCTCAAAAAAAAAAAGCCTATCAGTTGGAAAAATATATAGCAGAAGCAGACTGCCTTTACTGCAATAACTAGTGATCTGTTGTGCACATGTGCGCATTCTCATACCACTGGAATTTTAAAAGAATAGCATTGCAACTTGTTGTTTGAGTAGTCTAAATGTCCACAATGATAAAGCAAAACCACTTATTTGTCATGTAATTCGATATATTGTGCTAGTATAAATCACTCAGAATTTTAGTGTATTAGGGGTAACCTAAATTATTAAGAATAAAAATGTCTTCTATGTCTAGAATAGGAATCAAGATGATCATATATCTCTGTATAGACATCCACTTTTAGGCTTGCTCTTGATTTAGGAGATGCTCCTGAGTAATTATCTACCAGACCTGGGTGGATTTTAAAGATATCAGAACAATAAGACTTGTGATCTAGAAGATGCCCAACTTGTAACATACCAGTTTAACACGCCTCTTCCTCGGGTCAGTCGTGTATCTGTTTAACCCTGAGAACTTTTTACTGCCAAACCAAATATAACCAAGTGGAAACTTTTTTTTGAGCCCTAGGTTAACATATGAGGTCTCCCTGAGTATTTAACTTGGGTTAGAGGTTCACATGGAGTGAAAGTAAACAGCTTCACTCTCAGTAAGTAGAAGTAATAAATGAAATTAAAAAAATAAATAAATAGCTTCAGAAGCAGTTTTATATACATCTACTCTTGATACATAAAGCCGCTGAAATAGTAGGAAAAATAAGTTTCTTGGGGAAATCACAGCGTTTGTAGCTTGCTGTTTGTTTCTTATTTGAAGTATGTTGAAATTTTCAGGCTCCATATGGATACACTTAGTCACATAGATTTCTCTAGTATGTTCAGTCAAGTTTTCAGTAGTTATTTTTTTTATTTCTATGTTTTCTGACTGTATGACTAATGTAAGTAAATAAGTAATCACCAGATGGAATGAAATTTTGATTCCTGAACTTATGTTAAGTACTGTAATTAAAATAGCTAGAAATAGCAACATGAATAAACTATATGCAAATTAGCCATTTTTGCAATTAAAACATAAACCCAAAAGATGTCCTCATATATTTAAAGCACTTTGGATTTAATTAAAGACAGATAATAAATGAAAGGTTATTCTCAAGGGTTAATCTTTACTTTAATCTTTAATTTACCAACAATTCTAACACATCCTTTTGTACTACATAGTAATTATGGGTTTTTATTTTTTAGTAGGGCTCGATACCTTTGGTGGGATCTAGTGAACATGTTTCAGTGATATGACAGGCATTTCATACACCTGTTTCAGCTGTGAGTTGGCACTTACTACTGGCAAAGCATCCAGTAAGAGGTACATTTTCCATTTTACTGGTAATCTAAAAAGCAAAATGTTGCATTCCTAATTTTGATATTTTGATAAACCACTTTGTATTTGATGCTGAAATACAATTCTGTATTTGATTGCATGTTTTTCCTACCCTATATGCTGAAAGTTTCAAACAGTAATGAACATTTTTTAATGTCTCTAACCCTATAAACTTGTACCTGTGTTTCAGGCCATAACTCATTTCAAGCTTGGTTGTGAAAGCATAAAGCTACACTCAGGGTCAAGCCTTGGTCATAGTTTAGGATATGAAAGAGAAGATATCTCAGATGCTCCCAGTCCCCTGGCATAGCTCTGCAGCAACAGCCAGCCATTTGGCTTTCTGGCAATGTCACATGTCTAAGACAGCCCTGCAGCCTTATGCTGCTAAAACAGAGGGGTTAAGCAATCCAGGCTGTTGGCAAATCCAACAGCTCAGTGCTAAGAAGAGCAGGGGGCAGGAGACACACCACCCTAAGCATACTCCACACATACTGTCAGAAACGACATCATCAGTACCGCCAGTATAATAGTTTACTTTTTATTTAGGTTTTCTACAAGTTCCACTAATTTTCTGCTAATTTCCTTTCATTTAGCACAAATTATGTACAGCCATATGGCAACAGTTCTGTCACCAACATTCTCTACAGGAGATTCACAGCAATCAAAGGCTTTTTTTGTGTTGTTCTTTCAAGAAATACTAAAGAAATCAACCTGTTTATTTAATGAGAAAAGCCATGGCATTTACATATTATTTTTCATATCATCATATGTCCAGATCTGAGTTAGTCTCAAGGTAAGGGATCTTCCAGTGAGATCTAAAAAAACAGCCTTGAGATGTTAGCAAGACAAAGATGCCCCTGATTGATAGTTTAGTAGCAGAAAAAGAAAACTTAGGCCATATTAATTAGTGCTAAGTATGGTTTTTTGAGGATGACAGAACTCTGATGATGATGAGATCTCCTAGAGAAGGCTTTTTTATTAAAACATCCCACTAAAACTTAAAGTTGCCACCACCAGCTTAAGGAACCTGCTCTTTCAGGATGTGTAGCCCAAACTGTCTTTTCTTTCTAAAGCTTAAAGTCCGACAGGCAATTTTTCAGTACACTATGAAAGATTTTTCTGTTGCACTATGAAGCATCTAAAGACAGCATAACAGTAGACAGAAGTGGGCATTATCATCTTGTATTTACAGATATGGCAACTAAGATAGATAATTAACTGCCCAACACACTTCTACAATAGCAGCAAATAGCCCCTGGAATGATTCCTTCAATCTACCTTCAGCACTGTGTAAGAAAATCCTTTGTTTTTTTACCTGCCTAAAGATTTTCTTCATTATGAAATAGTCTGGGAGTTCTTTTTCAGTTCCAATTACTTTTTAAGAAAACTAAGCAATTTCTTTAAATTTTTGGGTTTATAGTATCCTTACTGTTTCTGACATCCTCTTGAAGCCTGGAAAATAAACACCTTTCCATTTATTCATTTCTGTTGAATAATGCTGACTTCTTGGTGTTTCCTCTGTGAATGAAAAAAAAAAGTAATTACTTGTGCTCCCTCTTTAGCTTCTAGATTCACACATCTTGGTAAACAAGGACAGCAGTGTGTTTCTGGAAATTGCATGAATTGTCGTTAAATTCAAGGGCCTAATTCTGGAGAACATCAAAAGTGTTCCAAAAGGTCTAAATAAAAATAAATAATTTTTAAAAAGCCCTTAACAGTGCAACTTTAAAACCCATATGTAGAAATTTGCCTAAATTCATAACCCAAAGAATATTGAAATACTGAGTTGGAAGAGTGATACATAGCAAAGAAGCAGTCATTGCATGAATCAGTGATTTTCCTTACAAAAGAAACTCTGAAATCATAAGAAATTAAAATACATTCTCCTTCACTTTATAACAATATTAAGGAGTGTCAAAACTCTGACATTCCCTTTAAGCAGTCATTCATTGCAAGCTATGACAGAAACATTCCACCCTCATGTTCCTCTGGTAAGACAAAAATCAAATGATACAACAAAAATGAAACTAAACAAAATGAAAAACAGTAACAGTTTTCTGCTGCAAACTATACCACATTTGTTTACAGGGCTTTTGTAAATCTTAATGGCTTAAAGCAGGGGGTAACTCAGTGATGTCTGAACAGCAGGTTCTGGGATTTAGGCATGTACATCATTTTTTCTCTTCAAACTTGAAAATGAAGGCCACAGTTTCAGGAGGCTCTGCCACCACTCATGGAGCTTTATCCGATGACACAGATGCAGAAGCTTTGAATAAAATGGAAATGTCAGTTGCCAGAAGCATAACCATGAGCAAATCCTGGTAAGTGAGGTCTTTTGTCCTGTTGCAGGTCACCAGATCTTTTTTGTACCTTGCCTAATGACAGGGGCTGCTTCTACTCTACTATTCCTCTGCCAGATCTTGAGCTGATAATATGGCTTGAAAGGTTTGTTCACGTGATTAAAGCCAAGGGAAGCTTTGAAGAGCAGAGCCTGTTAAATTCCAGTAAATAAGTTAGTGCATATTTTAGAAGGAACTTCTTACCACCCAGTTCAGAATTAGTATGTCTGTTTCAGCATTAAAAAGGCACCTAGGAAAAGAAAATCTGTGTATAAGTACAAAAACATATCAGAATAGAGCACTTAGACTGAATAATTAATACAATTTTATATTATGCAACCATACATTTTAATCATCAATGATAACTAAGGCTACAAATATTGACAAGGACGCATTTCTTGAATCACCATTTTAAATGGATTTTAATGGCTGGTCTTAATAACCAAGAGGCAAAAATGTGTTGTATTGCATGGACATGCTGAAGACATGAGTTAAATGGCTAAGACTACTCTTTATCTCCCTAGGCAAAAAGGCAACAGAACTGCTACTGAGTCAGAACAAAGAACGAACTATCCTTGTCTCTCTGTATCTACTATCTTTAAACGTGAATAAAGCACCAGGTAGTCTAAAAAAACCCAATGTTAATAAATTTGCAGGGCTCACAGCACACTAGAAGTTTGTATTATGAGTTTACATACTAATGACCATCACAGGTCCCCTCCATAATGCTAATTTCAGCAGATGTACTACCAGGAAACCATTATACCAAATAGTAACATTTTCTTACTTCATCTTTATCAGTGAGGACACTTCCTTCTGCTTCACATTTTACTTTCGGTTTTCTCAATGTTTTTAAATAATTAATCATACTACTGAAAAATATTTTAATCCAAATAATCCAGTTTCCTTTTAAGAACTGTTTTCAGTAGTGCACTTAATAGCGTAAACAGAAATGCAACCTATAACATTTTGCTGTCATAAACCATGTGATTGTTACAGGCAGCGAGTTTCACATATCCTCCTATTATACCATTGTTGCACCATGAAGCTTACTTAACATTTAAACAAAAAAAAAAAAATCAAAAAGCAGTCTTATCATGATTCAGGAGAATGCACAATACCTTTTATTTCTGCATTAGCAGATGGAGGGCTTCATATAAGCATAGCTTAACTATGCTTTCTAACCATAATTGTGCAAACTTCAAAAGGAAGCATTTTTCAATCATTCTAGCTAAATGTGATACCCCAGATAGAGATTACTACTCATTTGGAGCTGCCAGTGAAGGTGCTCATACCACCATTCCCTAACTCAATGAATTGGGGTGACTAGCTCATTCAAATAGTAACTCAGCAAAGAGATCAGGGTTTGTACTCATGAGCAGCTCAGGGAATGTAAATTATGGCACCAAGACAAGTCATCAGAAGTTTAGGACAAGATGGAAATTGTAATTTTTAACTATCACAGATACAGCTGGAACAAAACATGTTATCAGGGATCAAATTAAACTTAGTTGTATTTTGTTTTCATAGGAATGTTTCACAAATAGATGATTTTTTACTTGAAAAGTTACTATCACTAAGGTAAAGCCCAACTGGTAATAAGAACTTTACAGGGTGACTTGAGATCAGATTATGCCTTCAAATAATTTCTGCACTGACTATTTGAAAAGAGCACCCAAAAATAATACATTAAATGTCTATTATTTTAACACTCAAAAAAACTTCTGTCTGCAAAAGATGGAAAACATTAAGCAATAGTAAATAAATTTCTGTGAAACAAAAAAGAAACTCCTATTCCATGGGTTTTATACCTGAACTGAATAGACTCTGATTGCTAATTGAGAGATGTATTTATTTTGAATATATAAAACTCTTAAAAACAGTATTAAAACACCTTACTAGGCCTCAGCTTTTTTTATTGTTTGTTTGTTCATTTTTTCCCATCACTGGAAAAATACTCCACATCAGCCTGTTTATTCCCAAATGGATGGACCAGGAAGAAACAGGTTTGCAGTTAATTCACTTTCTTTTTTTTTTCGTACCGCTTCCTGTTTGGACCAAGCATACTCTCTTTATTTTATTTAGTTATCTCTGTACCTTATTCATATCTGTCAACATAAAATGCACATCGCAGTCACACACCAAGACACAGCCACAGAACTCACAGAAAAAGTAAAAGAAACAATATTAATGTCATTTTGATAGTCAGGGGAGAACAAGTGTTCCAGTCCCTCTTTCTAAAAATAATGATTCATACAGGTGTCATCTCTGAATTTCACTGGAGTTATCAAAAGAAAAAAGTTGTCATTTATGGAAGTTGCATCCTGCTATTGAAATAAAATGCTTTCAAACACAGTTTAGTTCATTCACACATTTCTCCCATAAAAATCACTCTTACATATAAGGAAATGGGAAAAACCCAGCTATATTAACCCAGTCTCAGCCTGTGTGATCTACACAAATAACAAACATAAACCCTTTCCTGGTCATCTATTCCTATCTAAAATAGATTGAAAGTATTTACTACATCCTAGAAAAACAGAATGAAAAAGAGCAAAATTAGCTACTCCTGCCATCCATAGCAATGATGAGGTGATAAATAACCCTACCATATTGTCTTGTCAGGCATATCTAATAGAGATGAAGAAGTCTTTAATTAGGGCATTAATTCCACACTGCACTGCAGTTGCAATGCAACCTCCCTTTCACTGACAGGTGCAATACATGGGTGCAAATTTCTTGGCATCAGCAATCTACTCTTTTGAATTTATATTGCTAAGCAACATCATTACTTTGATTGACTTATGTACAGTGCTACACTTTCACTTCTGATGTACAAAAAGAAAAGATAGATTCTGATTTCAGTGCCACAGCTTTACACAGATGTAGTTTCAATTAATTAAGTGCACTTACTCTTAATTTACAGTCATGGAAGAAAAATAATTTTCTTGATTACCCTCTTATTTCGAAAGCTCTAGCTCTTTTGAATAGAATAAAGTTACACTGGTCTAAAACTCACATGACAGTTAGGGGCATAGTTACACATATTTTTCCACAAGAAGGTGGCAGCTGTCCTCAAAGTGTAATGTGAGTTAACTAGGAAAAGGAGATTGACTGATTCTGAGGTTAATTGCTTGTTGGGATGCTAGAAAGCCTATGCTAACAAGTGCTGCTTATAACTAACAAGTGCCAATTATTTCCTTATACTCTAGTACACATAATATTATGCTAGGCACTATCCAAACATCCAGAAAGATCCAGACATCCCTGCCCTGATCTGATGAGTTAATGATTTAAGAAAACCATTCAAGTTACTCAGGAAGATGGCTCAGTGCATGCTGCTTATCATAGATGTCCAACTCCTCTTATAATTTTGTGACAAAAGCCTTTGGTAAAGTTATCAATGTATGAAAACATATTCATAATAAAAGTATAAATAGTTGTCTGATCATAAACTTTGTTTTCTCTGCTGCTAGCCTAAAGCTTACATGAGCAGATCATGCTTATTGTGTTATTATTAGAAGCCAGTGAAATCTTTAAAAGTGGTGATATTTTAATCCTGCTTCCACATCTATATGTAGAAAAAAAAAACCAAAACATTTTCTACATATAATTGGTGACCAAGTGTACCTACAAGTCTGAAAAAATGTCCCACATAATAGATAGATTATTATGCAAAATATTACCTAATATTTGTATAATGCATTCACCTGGTTTGAAAATATGCTGACAGAACTGTCATCCATTTTAAATTGATATTAAATTCATAATTTTGTTCCCTAAAACATCAGTAAATGCCAATTTTAATTGCATTAATAAAATGTGAATTATGAAAGTAGAATTGTACTGACTGATTCAGATTTTCACTATAATAAAATGATTTAAAATAAGATTAAAAAGTAACAGCTCCTAAAGAAAGATGGAGTTAATATACTGAAAATAATAGTGCAAATCTAGCCTGTCCCCTGCTCCTAGACAGTCAGAATAAAACAAGCAAGGTTGATGTAAGTAGGGAATTTACCAAGCTTTCAGAATTTCTTTGCAAATCTGATAGTGCTTAGTAAAACTGCATGCCTTATCTGTAATTCCTTGTCTAATTTCAAAATATATGTATGTAATGGCATCACAACATAGCATCAAAGTTAAAAGCCTTGGAAATGTATTAATTGCGAAAGCTGGGGATTATAACACCATCTTTCCCTTTTCTGACTGTTAAGACATAGAACATAGAAACATAGAAAGGTAAAAAGTGCCTAAGCTGTGGTTTGATCTTTCCTGGTCCTGCAGTGCAGAAAACATTTCAGCATACCGCTAAGCTGAGAATTCAAAATAATGCAACACAACTTCCCTAACCATGCAGCTTGCTCAGTAGGCATGGGTGATTAGAAGAGGGTTGGGGGAGGTGACCATAAAAACAAAAAAATATATAAGAAAATCCAAAAAAGTTAAAATTATATTTGCAAATATTGCATCAGTATTCTTAGACTGTTTTAGAATATATATGTGCATTTCTGTAGCCATCAAACACTTAACAAAAGATAGCTCCTCTAGGTAATTTGCAAACTATAGTTTCATCTAGATATATGTCAGTGTAAATCAGGAACCTTCAGTTCTCAGTTTTTCTAAACAAGTATGCCATAATCTTTCCTAGCTCTGTTTCAGTCAGACCCTCATAAATCTACCACATTGCTCTGTCTCCTCAGAATGCAGTCAAATTCACAAATATTTTAAAGGTATAGTGAAATACACATATAGCAAGTCTATCATCCTAGTAGGAGTTCGTAATTTCCTTCACCTGCAGTATATATTTCATTTTAACACATGTTTAATAGACACCAACTAATCATGTTTAAAGGCTACCTCTTTATTATTGCCCTTTATCCATAAACTGCACTTTTTGCTGACCTTAATATATAAGGTGAAGATAGGCAATCGTTCCATATAAATGCTTACATATATGATTTTGACTGTAGGATATGTAAGGTAGAACTAAGTTGGCTGGTCATAGCTCATATTTTCTTAATTTCCAAGTGCTATTGTTGACTATATTTCTTTTTGTTCTAAACCAGCTAATACTCTCAGAAATACCACTGACCCTACAATTCAATGCCTTCATTTTTTCTATACCCTGTATTTTATAAAAGAATAAAAACATAATGACGTTTATAATTTCAGATCTTTTAAGAATAAAGGACTATGTGAAAAATATAATATAAAAATTCCCTTTTCCTGGAATTACAGTTTTGTATTTATTGAATGCGTTCACAGGCTCCCTTAGGATGTGAAATGTATGGAAATATATGTGCATTACTAAAGAAAGAACTAAATTTATTCTTTACCCACATCATGCTCTTCTTTGCAGTAGAGGTTTTTAATTCAACACAGAGCTAGAATGAGATGAAGCCAATTTCCTGGACTATATGTGTGACAAATGCTAAAAGTGGCACAAGATTAACAAATTAGTTGATGTATATATCTTTAAAGATTTTTTTTACTATGTCCCCAATCAAAATGCATGCTTTATTGGAAATGAAAATTTCTTTAGAGTTAAATATTAAACAAGAATCTTACATATCCCTGTAGTTTTAAAATGAAATGATGGCACATATGTAAACTAAAGAACAGAAACCCCCCCCCAAAAAAAAATTAGACTTTTATGTCACATTAACAATAGCAACTTTTTTGTGGTAAATTTGTAGATTTAATGACTAAATCTGACATTTTAAGAAGAAATTTGCTGTGGAAAAGTTAATTATTTCAGTACACAAGTATTTCTCTCAGACATAAGTACTGACAATGTATTAACTACCAAAATATGAAAGTCTTCCTTGTTAAGCCATGTGTCAGATAGAAGGGTTTTTTTTAATGTGTATGGAGAGATCTACAGTATAGACATGTGTGTCATTATAGAAAGGTTTCTTTATGATGGTTTGAAACAAAAACTATGGAACTTGACCTTTTTAGCTGACATAGTAATCACCTGCTTGATGTAATCCAGATATCTAACACCAAACAATAAAAACATCTGTGACAACAAAGCCATGTACAGCTTGTAGAATTATTTAATTTTTTAAAAAACGATAGCAATATTTAATACTCAGATAAGCCTGGATTGGTTCTTCTTACATAAATTTTTTCTCTTTGCAAATGCTAGTTTTAAAGGGCAATTAACTTAGACGTGAAAGCTTTTTAAGCTCTTGTGCATATGTTTTGGCGTTACCTCATTCATTCTCCTTTTAGGACTTTGTCAGAGTCCACCTGTTTTGCTTTTGCTTAAATTACATCAAAATAATAGCTTTCTTTAGAGAGAAAAATAAAATAAATAAAAAAGCCTATGTTTCTACTGACTGTATCCAAACATGATAATATGCTTAAAATTCAAGAGGAGCCATATTCAGGTTGCATGTCTCAGTCACCCAATCTCCTTTTCACATATCTGTTCATGTTGACAGACTATGTCATAATACATCAACAGAAGGATCAGCATAGAGGAACAAAAATTCATCGCCTGACAGCAAGAGGAAAACTCATTTCTACTATTAAATTAGCAAAAATATACCAATACGTCACTACCAATAAGGACACTATAGCTAAAAGCATTCACCATACTATAATTCTGAATTACATTGGGAATTTTTTGTTTCAATAATCTTTAAACACAAAAAAGGGGGTGGCAAAGGAGGAAGGTGAACCCAATGATGTCTACATCTTTCCAAGTAAAGAATTAATTTCTGCCAAAATATGCCATTCCCTTTTAGGTTTTTTAATATTTTAAATATTAGTTCTAAATATTCATTTAATTAGGGAGCACTAAGCACTTGTTTTTTGCAGTATTCATTTCTGACAGGGGCTCTTCCTTATGAGGTCAAGGAGACGTGGAAAATGCTCTGTATCAATGGAGTGCATCTGCTTCTTTATATCTGAGAATTTCTACTCATGTAAAAAGCATTGTGACTCTCTCATTGCTAGATATAATTTTAATATACTATATTGAGCAGCGGTGTTTCACTAGGAATTTAACAATACCTGGAATAAATAATGTCTTTTGCAGCCTGGGGCAACATCTGCCACTTATGCATTAATTCTGCCCCTGTTTGAACACTCTACAACATATGCACTTCTCTTTTGTCTGTTATCCTAGAGTTGTGTTATTCCCAAATATTGACATCATCTACTTTTATCAGCACTAACTGCTCTGAAGCTTCCTAGTCTCATGCTCAGCTCTATTTCTTTCTATTGATTATCTTCCTCACTCCAGCAGGTAGCTAGCCAGCGAGGCTGTCCTGAGAAATAGCTTCCAATGACTTTATACGCACAATTTACACGGAATTGTTTAAAGAAGATATTAGCCTCAATACAAATCAGTGAACCTCATTTAGTCAATACTGCACAATTCAGCTGTTGGCACCCTGTCACATGTTAGTCTTTAAAGTCAACTACCATACCCAATCTGCACATTAGGCATAGTATTTAGTTTCATATTAAAATGAGGCTAGTTTTTCACTTTTCTTTTTGAAATCTATTCAATATACTTTTTATATCACCTCATTGAACCATATGATAGTAATATAATTTTAAGTATAAAAACCTGAGATTAAATGCTCGATTTTTGACAGTGTCCTTAAATATAATAAATTCAAAGGGAAATACTCTTAAGTTAAAATGGAGTGTTTTTCATTAAGTCCAATCAAATGGTAGACAACAAAGGATCTTTTATTTGAGAATATGAAGTGAAAATGAAAACCAGAAAACCTTTACTAAGAAAAGGTCTAGCTAAATTATGTTGGAAGGAGGTCTCCAGATTGAATCTGGGTGTTTCTTTTGCTAAAAATGAATTAAACTAAGATGAACTATGGGAGAATAGTTTACAAAGAAGGAAAACCTAGTGCTCTATAAAGATGAAAACAGGGCCTAAATACAGTTAAGTTAAAATTAAAACTACAAAGAGAGATCAAATATTAAAAAAAAAAAAAAAAAAAAAAAAAAAAAAAAAAAAAAAAAAAAAAAAAAAAAAAAAAAAAAAAAAAAAAAAAAAAAAAAAAAAAAAAAAAAAACAAAAAAAAAAACAAAAAATTTTTTTTTTCTATAAAAAAAAAAAATTTTGGGATTTTTTTTTTTTTTTTTTGCTTTTGTCCTTTTTGCATTCCACAGCTGAGAACTAAAATGTTAGTTAGACATTTATACAAAAATTCACTTTTTACTTTAAGGCTACCACACTAAGACCGAAGCTATGATTTAGTCTACAACTAAAACATAGAAGAAAACCAAAGTGCATGTGCTTATCTCTGAATCCGTTACTTGACAAATAGATAGCTTTTCTGCTGTTTTCAATCTGCACTAGATTCACATGTGTTAGTGTATGTAGCATATCTATGATGCTTATCCTACAATTTCCATGTGCACCCTTCAGCATCAGGATAAAAATAGGTGCTCTTCCTATTTCTTAGAAGAAAAATGTTTGGTTTTGTTGTATTTGGGAAAAAAAAAAAAAAAA